>JAQQSK010000420.1:0-19872 GCA_028658325.1 Potorous gilbertii
GATCCTTTGTAGTGGAGCTGGGGTGGAGCTCCAGCCTGCTCTGGGAGTCTCTGGCTGAGCTACCTCTGCCTTTGGCCGAGCTGCCTCAGCCTCTGCCACAGCGGCCGCTTCCCAGGGGGTCCGAGTCCCGGAGATCCCCCGCTCCCCTCTCAGCCCGTCTCTCTCACTGACCTGTGCGTCTGTGGGTGGAGGGACCTTCGCAGCTGCCGGAGATTCAGGTCCCTGGTGCCTGCTGGGCTCTGCTCGCTCCTCTCAGTGCCGCGTGGCCGGGCAGAGCTCTGCGGCCCGGGCCGGGGGAGGGGAGGACTCCGCTCCCGTCTGGGGTACCTTTGTGGTCGGTTTTTCAGGGCTCTCTGCAACGGAAATCTCCTTCACTGTATTGCTGCGCGGCTTCCACTGTTCCAGGATTTGTCAGGAGTTGTTTTTACAGGAAATCTATGGGCTGTGGGTTCGGACCTAGCATAGGTGAGTCTTTCTACTCCACCATCTTGGCTCCGCCCCATATGTTCATATTTCTACAAAGTATTCTATGGGGGCATTCATGAGACCTCTCTTTTATCATCAGTTATCTTTCTGACCTTCCTTTAGTCTCCTGGACTTTTAGTGCCATTGTATTCTTCTCCCTCCTTTGTTAATTCCATCCAGTTTGATGTGGAGTGATTCTTTCTTGGCAATGCTTCTTAGATTCTTCTTTGCACCTTCCTTTCGATTTCAGTTCTCATCTGAATTCAAGGTCATCAACACATCAGCACTGTAGTGATCCTTGGCTCTTCTTTCTCCAGGCTCTTTTCCTTCTAATGTAAGGTTCACCTGATAAAATCCTTAATCTTCTTCAAACACTTTTTTCGTGTTATTCCCTTATTAAGCACTGGTGACTCTTTTATTTTTTTTAATATTTTATTTATTTATTTTTAGCTGTCAACATTCATTTCCACAAGATTTTTGAGTTCCTTATTTTCACCCCATCTCTCTCCTCTACTCACCCCAAGACAGTATGCATTCTGGTTACCCCTTCCCCCAATTTGCTCTCCCTTCTGTCACACCCCTCCCTTCCCTTAGCCCTATCTTCTCTATTTTCTTGTAGAGCAAAATAGATTTCTATACATCATTACTTGTATATTCTATTTTCCAGTTGCATGTAAAAACAAGTTTTAACATTTGTTATTAAAACTTTGAGTTCCAACTTCTCTCCCTCCCCACCCATCCCTACTGAGAAGGCAAGCAATTCAGTGTGTGGTTATGCAAAAACTTCCATAAAAGTCATGTTATGAAAGAATAACTATATTTCACTCCATGCTATCCTGCCCCTCCTCATTTATTCTATTCTCTTTTTTTGACCCTATCCCTCCTCAAGAGTGTTTACTTTTCATTACCACCTCCTCCCATTTGTCCTCCCTTCTATCATCCCCTGCACACCTCTTTCTCCCCTACTTTCCTGTAGTGGAAGACAATTTTCATAGCAAATTGAGTGTGCATGTTATTACTTCTTTAAGCCACATTTGATGAGTGCAAGGTTCACTTTTTCCCTCTTACCTTCTCTTTCTTCCCCTCCATTGAAAAAGCTTTTCCTTGCCTCTTTTATGTGAGAGATTATGCACCTTCCTTTCGATTTCAGTTCTCATCCGAATGTGAGAAAATCTGCACTATATCCACTGTATCATTCCTCCAACTACGCTAATACTGAGAAAAGTCTTAAAAGAGTTACAAATATGATCTTTCCATGTAGAAATGCTCATTCTCCCAGTCATTTACTTGACTTTTGAGCTCTTTGTCAAGGTACATCTTTGTTTCCGGTGGGGGTGGGGGTGTAATGGCAGTCTCTCGATCCCCCCACAATCTGTGCACCTCGAGCTCCAGAAATAGTCACTGCCACTGCCCCTGCTGTTGTGGGTTCCTCCGCCCCAGTCCCCTCCACCACCTGGGGTTGGGGATAGACCACTTCACTCTCCCACACTGGTCCAACAGACTTTTTCCACTGACCCACCAATTTGTCCTTAGTGTTTTGGGGTCATAAAGTCTGGAAACCACCACAGGTGTGAGAGATTCAGTCCCCTCAAGGCTTGCTCAGGTCCCCTCTGTGCCAGCTCAGCCCACACTGCACTGCACTCTGCTCCCAGTGTGGTTCAAGAGACACTTCACAGCGACCTTCCAAGTTGTCTTGGCCTGGAGATTTGCTTTGCCCATCATTCTGTGGGTTCTGCAGCTCCAGAATTTGTTCAGAGCCATTTTTTTTTTTACAGTATTTGGCTGAGTTTGGGGGAAGTGCTCTAGGGAATCCATGCTGCTATTCTACCTTTGTGATGACTCTTTTATTAAACATTATGCTTACCTCAAGCCTTTGAATGTTCATGACATCCTCATATGTATGGGTATTTCTTCCACCAGCGTAGATTATAACATCTCCATTCCTTCTCATCCTAGAAAATTACTTTTCCATGTTGTTCCATAAATCCTCTATAGAAAATCCATTCAGTTCACTTAGAGGCCTTCATCTAGCTCTTTTCATATTTTGTGGGTACCAGTGCAGCACTTAGTCTGCCCACGTGTTATCCTTTGTTCTCACTACATGACTGACTTACCTTCTTTTCTGATCATTCATTTCCTTAATGATATCATTTATGCCATCTCTTGCCAGCAAGTTAGTTGATGCAGAATACTTTTACCCACCTTACATCTTTCCATGCACCACTAAGTTAGCTGCAATTCTGATTCTTATGAGATCATGGTATATTATTATTCATAGCCATATAGTATCACCAGAGAAATATTGATTTTTTTAAAAAGGATTTTTTGCAAAATCAGTGAGTAGCTTATGATCAATAAAAGCATGTACAATTTCCCAAATGCTATACAGCCTATTCTCCTAGTCCATACTTGGCACTTAGATGGCACAGTAGACTGAGGGTTGAACATGGAGTTAGATTAGCCATGTGAGCTTAGACAAATCACTTAACCTCTGTCCACTTCAGTTTCCTTATCTGTAAAATTACCTCTCAGGTTTGTTGTGGGGAAAAGATGACAGGACATTTTAAAGTGCTTTGCAAACCTTAAAGTAACATAAAAATGCTAGCTATTCTTCAATGATTATTCTTCAAGACTTCTTACTCATAAGGTCTGCTGTTGATGATATTTGTCATGTGTACATGCACATACATATTAGCACAAATACAGCCTAGCTCAGTGACCCATCCTCCTGCGTAGTAGACTAATGCGTTTAGTTGACTTAGTGTCTATTTGTACTAATAGGTATACGCACATATATGTAAAAAGAGACATATGCATGGAGACATAGATGTGCCCATAGACATTCTTTTCATGGTTTGAACTCCTTTGTTTATACTCTCTTGTAGCATTTACCACGTTCTACATTTTATGGCCATTACTTGTCTACATGGAGAAAGCAAAGTGGGGAGGAAAGAATGCTGGATAAAGTCAAAAGACAAGTTTAAATTCTAGTTTTCCACTCAAGAGCTGTGCCAATTCCCTCTTAGATCTCATCTATAAAACAAGAGCTGGGCTAATTCTTCAAAGCTAAATTTTATGATTGTTAAGTTTTTATCACCCCTACTTGAGTGTAGATAATTGCTGTTATCCATACTTATTTTAATTATTAACTTTTCATATTATTTTAAATTATGATAGAAAGATTATTATCTAAACTCTTATGTCTCTTATTCATCTTTATGTGTCTTTAGTACCTGGGACAATGCCTTGCAATTAATTGAGAGTTCATTTCATGAATCTGTACTTGAAGAATTTGTAATTTCAAGACTGTGAGTTTTATCTGCAGTGACCTAGACTGCACCTTCTATAATTTAGGATATAGTCTTCCAAAGTTGTTGTGACCAAAAAAATTCATCACCTTGTAACCAATCTGATAATTGTCTTCTCCAAATTTAGGTAGTGTGATTTCTTATTTACATATATATTTTTAACATTCATTTTTTAAGACTCTGAGTTCTTAATTCTCTCCCTCCCTTCAGCTCCTTCTTTATCCATTGAGAAGGCAAGCAATATAATTTCAATTATGTGTCTTAAGTCATAGCGTGATTTTTGAAAAGAATCTTGCAAAGAAAAGTTAACTTTGCAATACAGTTATCTCTCACCAGGTGGGTACTCAAAGCCTTTTTAATTTGATAGGACCTGCTTAGAAGCTCAACAAATATTTACTGATTTGCAATGTAACTTATACCCTAGAAATTCAAATATTTGTAATAATATAAGTTGGATTAGATGTAGTCATTGTGAATGGCCTGAGGGAGCAAGTGGCACTAGAGTTAGGGATAAGCGTAATTTGCATTTTTATTCTATCACTTCCAAGTTTTGCAAAGTGCTTTACATACATTATTTCATTTGGTGTTGACGAGCAAATGGTGGCTGAATAGACTGAGTTCTGATCTTGGATTCAGGAAGACCTGAGTTGGTTTCAGACACTTTACGAGCAGTGTGATCCTGGGCAAATCACTTAACCTCTGTGCCTCTGTTTCTTCAACTTTTCAATGGACAAAACAGCACCTATCTCCCAGGGTTGTTGAGATGACCAAATGAAATAATATTTGTAAAGCACTTAGTACAGTATTTAGCACATAGAAAGTGTTATGTAAAGGCTTGTTTCTATCATTTATCATCATCATCTTCATCATCATAATGTAACCTCCTTGAGGACAGGGGCTGTCTCATTTTCATGTTTGTACCATAGCACCATAGCTTTGCACAAGAAATGTTTGTTGAATTAATAGATGGAGGCATAAAGAAGTTGATTAGAGAAGAAAGGGGAGGAGTATGGATCAAAAGAACACACTATGAGCTGGAAGATACTTCAAGGACATCTAATCCAGAGACCTTGTATGACCTACAACATTCCCCAGTGTGGTGGGAACCAGTTTAAAATTGGGAAATATTTAAGAAAATCAGTTGAGAAACATTTAACAAATAATTTGGAAATATTTAGCAAAATAAGTAAGAACATAATAAAACAGATGATGTTAATATTTGGTTTTCTAAGTCACTGTGTAGTCCTCAGGGATCATCATATATGGAAGAAAATAGGAGAACAGAATGCATGAGAAAAATGACAGAGAACAACAGGATTTGATGTTCATTAGAAGTTAATTGGGACATCCAGGAATAAATACAAACCCTAGTTGTTGTTCATTCTTCATTTTTGAAGAGGACCAGTGACATTATGGGTGATGTCTTGACTTACTCATGAATTGGACGTAAGTGAGGCAGAGCTGCACAAAGTTGCCAGCCTCACTCTTGCTCTTTCTGAGTCATGTCCAATGGCAGGACAAGTCAAGAGGATAACCTGGGATGCAGTGGATGACTTTGGTTCTTGGATGTCTGATGAAGCTCTGCGTGCTCCACAGTGCTTGCTCCAGCCACTGTCATGGCCATTGTAACAAATTGTTCTCATCCACCCATTACAAACAGTAACTAAAAATACATTGACTAGAAAAGCTGAGAACAAAGAAACATATTCCTTCGGATTTTTGTTCAGAAAGCAAACAGGGTCTGAAGAAGATAGACTTGACAAAGCATTCTGGGAAGGATCCAGGAGGAAAAAATGAACCACTGACCTAGGGTCTCAATGGCTGTAGAGATATCCGTTTACACTCAGAACTAAAGCATAGATACAGGGGTCAGCCAGAAATGACCAAGTTATCCAATGATCAGATCTAAAGGAGTGCTCTGACTAACCTAGAAGTGGAAACAATCTGCACTTTGCTCCTAATTAGCTGAGTGACTTTGAGTAAGTCACCTGAACTTTCTAAGCCCCTGCTTCTTCATCTATAAAATGAAAGCGTGATGCTCTCCGAGGTCCCTTCCAGCTCTGACATTCGGTGATTCTGTCAGATGCGGAGCAGCAGCCTATGAAAAGCCTGAGAAATGGAATTTTATGAGTTGAGTAAATTTAAGTAAAAAACTGTACAGCTTTACTCTGAGGTTTCTACTTGGTTAAAAAAAAAAGGCAGGAGAAGTTTTAGACCCTCAGTGGAAGACTGACTGAGTCTCTTAGGTGCTAAAAATTCACTTTGAAGAATGGGTGCCATGGAGATGTAAAACTATGAAATGCTGATTGGAGGTGGGGGTGGCCAGATGCAGCTGTTGAAGGGGAAACTCCCTTTATTTCTGTGGGAGGTGGCAGTGGGAATTTTCTCCTCTGTAGAATGCTGGGAGAGCCTTCTATTGAAATGCTGACCTGAGCCTATCATCTCAAGTGCAATGAAATTTTAATGATCAGTGAGCTTTGGTTATGTTTGTGATGAGAAGAGGGAGGCAGGTCAAAGGATGCGAACAGCCAGTCTTCAAAGCTGAAATGCAAGCTATCAATAACCATACAAAAGAACGCTCCAGAGAGCATTCTTTGAAGGAATATCTTTTGGGAAGGAAAGTGGGTGCTCATTGATTGAGGAAGGACAATATACTGTGGTACATTAATGTAATGGAATGTGATTGCGTTGTAAGGAAAGGCAAATATGGAGAACTCCAAGAAACTTGGGAAGGCATATAGAGTATGATTTGAGGGAATTAAACAGGACTGAGAGAACAGTTTATACAGAGACCACAACAGTATAAAGGAAAACAACATTGAAGGATGGTCAGAATTCTTATCAATGCAGGGATCAATTGTAACTCCATAGCACTTGAAGATGGAGTTTACCTCCTGACTTAGCAGACAAAGCAGTAGATAATAGGTGTGGAGGGAATCATACATTTTTAGTCATGGAGAATGTATTGATTCCTTTTGCTAGGCTTTGTTTATGAGTTATAAGCTTTTTTTTTTTTGGATGGACCAGTTGTTAGGAAGTGACAGTGATATAAAAAACAAAAGCAAGGTTAAGTCTCAATAAGACATTTGAAAAGGAGACTAGCAATGCAAAGTGATATAGTAGAAAGAGCAGGAGATGGGAATTCAGGATAGTGGCTACTAGTCCCAACTCTGCCACCAACTATGTTCATATTTCCCCTTTCTCAGTCTTGGTTTCCTCTTCTGTAAAAGGAAGATCTCCAAGGTTCCTTTCAATTTCCTAAATATGACAATTGCCAGGCAGGAAGAAAAGACAGAAGGAAGACTTGATGGGTTAGGGTGGGACAGTAGGATAAAGGCAGGTCAAGCTAAGAATATGGAATGGGAACACCAATGATATAGTGGAAATTATACTGATTTTAGAGTCGGAGGACCTGAATTGGAATCCTGGCTTTGACATTTACTATCCACAGGAACCTGGAGAAAACATTTCCTTTTCTAAACTGTAGCTTCCTCATCTGTGAGATGAGAGGAATGGACCAGATGACTGAGTCTCTAAGTTTCTTTCCAGCTTTTAATCTATGATCCTATGACATAGAGGTTCAAATACAAACCCTTCCATTTACTAACTGTGATTTTGGGCCAATCCTTAACCTCTCTGACCCTCAGTTTCCTCATTTATAAATAAAGGACTTGGACTATGGCCTCCAAGTTTCCTTCCAATTCTAGATCAAGGAATCTATGAAATTGTAGAGAAAGAAGCTGAAGACTGAATAAAACAGGGGATCAAGAGGACGATGATAGCCCACCTCCCCAACTCCCCAACATTCACCCTAGAAATGGTGGTGCTTGGGTCTTCAGGAGAAGAGTTGGCTCCAGTGCAGATTTCAAGATGTCTATTGTGAAAGGGGGCCACTGGAAAGACTCCCACTCTTCAAAGCAAGCCCAGTAGTCACTTGGCATCCTGCAAGCGCATCTAGCCAGCTCTGAGGGGTTCCTCTGACCCTAGTGGAGGAGGCATCACTAATGAGAGCAGCCCACGTGGCATTTCTGGGCACTGTGCCCTACGGTAGACACAGCTTTGGAGAAACTCCATATTCATGTCCAGCTTGTTAAGCCTCCAGGAGGTTTGCTGGGGGAAGTTGGTAAATCAGCATGTGATTATGTAACGAATCTTTATTCAGCAAGACCCTGGATGAACCCCAAAGAGACAGCTAGCAAGGGAGGAACAGAGCATTTGGGGGAAGTTCGGGTTTTAAAAAAAAGGTCGGCGAATCAGAAGGACTCTGACATGCTACCCAGGGAGCAGTGCAATTATAGAGCAATGATGTCTGTGCAGAAAATTAAAAGCAGCCCATTGTACGGGGCTTGAAGCCCAGGGTAAGAGGAGGGGCTGAGAAACTGCTGCCGGAGCGGCTGCGAAACAACGGGGTTAGGGCGGAGTACGGCGTAAACTACCGAGCTGACACCAGCTCTGTAGGAGGCCCCCACAGCGGCCCCCAACTCTTCCTACGGGGAAAAGGGACCCCCAGGTCAGAATTTGGCCAAGGGTGCCGGAGCAAGAGAACTTCCAACAGAAATTAGTACAGGCATTGGATTCCCATCTGGCACTTCAGTTGCTGGGAGAGGAGCCACCCAGGTCTCCTGGAGATTGGGGGAGAAAGTATAAGGCAACAGGTGTACTTGGGCAATCTGCCAGAGCAGTGGGAGTAGAGGGCTGGCTGATGGCTCAACATGTTGCCAGGTTACTGTGTGTGTGCCATGTACCTGTAAGACAGGGTAGGAGACACATATAGGACAGGTGTTGCTTTCAAAGCCCAGCTAGGCTCTTTCCCAGGAACATAGACCTAGATCTAGACACAGACCATAGACACAGAGCTAGAGATGGGAACAGTATCAGAGGCCATCTAATCCAATACCTTCATTTTTACAAATGGAGGAACAGGGCCCAGGAAACTTAAATGATGTGGTCAAATGTCAAGAGACGAAATTCGAACCCAGATCTTCGGATCCAAGAGCAAATATTCTTTTCACTGTGACACGATTGGCACATCTCCAGCTTCCCTTCCTTCTGAACTCAATCCAATTTGATTTGACAAACATACCCTCCTAGGATTGGGAGATAGAAAGGAGCTGAGGGACCAGTGGACAGAGAACTTGATCTGGAATCAGATTAATCCCTCTCTCCCTCCTGTATCATGAAGGGGTTCTGCTAGTTGACGTCTGATGTCCCTTACAGCTCGAAATCTATAATCCTGTGAACCCTCTCATTGTGCAGTCAAGGTAACTGAGGCCCAAACAGGTTATATGATTTGTTCAAGTTCACACAGGTAATGAGCAGATTATGGAATTCAAGAACTCCATTTTAAGTTTGTCTCCAGATTTAGGGCTTATTTCTTTACACCCCACTGACTTCCTTTATTAAATTCTTACTTTGGGAAGAACACTGTGCTAGACACAGCAGCAGATTAAAAAAAGTTAAGACAAAACCCTTTATAGTTGAGTAAGCGTATATAGATATTACATATAGGTAAAAAACAACAACAAAATACCCAATAATACAAAAAAGGTTGAGGTGCAACAAAGGGCTATTTGAGATCTCCCTTTCAAGCCTTGGATACATCTGAAAATTCAGCTATCTGCACAAAGGAATGGAAAGGTAGTGGTGAAAAGGAAAAAAGCGGAAATGGGAAAGTGAAAGAAAGAAGTCTGACAAGAAACAGATGGAAAAAGAAAGGTTTTCATTTTCTTTTCCTTCCCTTCCTGGTTTTTCCTACCTCTCTATTCTTTCAACTTCCTTCTTAGTTTATTTCCACTGCTGAGATCAATATCTCTGGTCTGCTTCCTAGGGCTCTGAATTTATTGGTGATGCTTTGGGGAAATGTTGCTATTCTCCACCCCAAGGGAGCAATTAAATGGGTTGTGGAGAAGGGATAGGAGTTCTATCAAGGAGAGCACAGGTCTGAAAATCACTGAGTCAGAATATTAGAGCAGGGATTCAATGACCAATCAGAGTCCAATCAACATCTATGATGGACACACTGAAGGAATTTTCTTTCTTAAAATGAGAAAAGTCAATCTCAGAGTGTGGTCTCAGAAAGGGCTGAAGAGTGGTTGATATGTTGTTAGCTGTCCAACTCCAGGAGAAATGGCAGAAGCAGAACAGAGGTCTGTATAGTGTTCATCGACCTGAACAGTCTTTGATACTGAGGGCTTATGGTAACTCATGTCAAAATTTGGTTGTATGGACAAGTTCATTAGTATTGTGTGTCAGTTTCATGACAGCATGCTTGCCTGGGTTCTGGATAATGTGATGATATTCTTGAACTTTCTCAGTTACCAATGAAGTGAAGCAAAACTATGTGCTTGTTTCCATGGTTCTTCAGCAATGTTGTTAGATGCCTTTAATTAGTATGAACAAGGCATCAAGATCAAGTACTGCACTGATGGTAAATTATTTAATTTGAAATGTCTACAAGCCAAGATTAAAATGGATGGAGAGTTGGTACATGATTTTTTTTTTGCTTGCTGATGATTGTGCACTCAGAACAAGCTCTGAAGCTGAGATGCAGCAAAATATGGATCATTTCTCTACTACTTGTGCTGATTTTGGCCTAAGAACTCTTAATTAATAAGAGTTCTTTAATTAATTAATAAGAACACCAAATTAATAGGTTCTCTACCAGCCAGTACAACATCATCCATATGTGGACCCATTAGTTACAGCAAATGGAGAAGTTTTGAATGCTGTGGATAAGTTAACTTACTTTGGCAGTATGCTTTCTAGGGATGTTCACCTAGATGATGAGGTTGATTCATGTGTTGCCAGAGCTATCTCAGGTGGAAAGTGTGGGGGAGAAGGGATATTAGAATGCCTACCAAACTGAAAGTCTACAGAACTGTAGTGCTGACCGCATTGTTGTATGCTTGTGAAACCTGGACAGTCTACAAGTGCCATGCCTGGAAACTGAATTGCTTCAATTTGAATTGTCTAAGGAAGATTTTGAATGCTACCTAGCAGGATAAGGTACTGGACACTGAGGTCCTTTCTTGAACTAAACTTCCAGTCATCCAAACTCTACATAGAGAACGCATTGCCAATGGGCTAGCCATGTTGTTCAAATGGCGAACATGTGTTTGCCTAAAAGACTATTTTGTGGAGAACTCCTATAAGGAAGGCACGCATGAGGTATTCAGAAGAAATGATACAAAGACACTCTCAAAGTCTCTCTGGAGAACTTTGGAATTGACTACATGACAAGGGAGATGTTGGCAAAGGACCACCCAGCATGACATGCCCACGTCAAAGATGGCACTGTGCTCTATGAGCAAGGCAGAATTGCAGTAACTCAAAAGAAACATGAGGTGTGTAAATTTAGAGAATCCACTCCAAATATTCACATGGACTCTTTGTGCCTGATCTCTGGTAAAGCATTCCAACCTCATATGGGTCTGATTAGGCACAGTAGGACACACTGTAACTTCACTCTACCATAGTGATGTCATTTTGGTCCTCTTTGAGAATGAAGGACAACTGACTATGTGCCAGGTGCTGAGATAAGCACTGGGAATAAAAACACAAGGAAAAAGAGAGACAGTCCCTGACCTCAAAGATCTTACCTTTTAATGGGAAGATGACAATACTGCATAAAGAAGGATGTTGGAAAAGGGTAGAAGGAGGAATGAATACACAGAGAACATAGAAGAGAAAGTCCAGAGAGTTGGGAGTGGAATAAAGAGAGAAATGAAGACATTACTAGCCTGGATGCCTTCCTTAAAATGGAGATGCTGGGAGGAACTCTTTAATTAGATCAAGAATCATACTTCCAATTAGAAAAATTCAGGGGTGGACTAAACTACTGAGGTGAAGAGGCTGCTGTGACATGGAAAGGGAAGTCTAGAGAAGTCAGGAGTGGAGCATAGAAGGGTTCATCCATATAGCCAGCATTTAAGTCCTGAATTATTACGCTAAACTTGGTGCTGGGTATGTATATTCCAGAACCTGCATGTATAGGTAGATAACAATGCTAATTGCAACTCATATTTACACAGTATTTTGAGCTTCACATAAAGTGTTTTTACTCCAAAAGATCTTAGGACTTAGTGCAAATATAACAGTTCCTGTTTTTTAGATTAGGAAACTGAATTTCAGAGAGGGTAAATGGCTTAGCCAAAGGCACATATTCAGTGAATGCAATAGGAATGATCCAAGAGGAAACAAATCAGCTCTTCTCTGCCCCCATATTCACCTTGTTTGCATGGGGGACTGCTGGTACATACCTTCATATGAGTGGAACATGCTTTTTTGGGTAAGGAAGCTAGAGACTGAACAGTCAAGTTAGGGGTCTTTAGAGAAGAATTGTGGGCAGAAAGTCTTTCAGTATCAGTGGAGCTGGGTGGGCCACAGTAGAGAGGTGGAGATATTAGATAGAAGAAGAAGGGAGAAGGGAAAAGGGAAAGGTGCTAGATCCAAAGATACACTGAACTGACATAGAAACCCACAAAACTCACTTGGAGTGGTGCAGTGAAAGGTGGGGTTTATGCCAGTCATTCTGATGAGAATGATCATCCAATCACTCTTTTTTGTTTTTCTAAGGGTATATACATTATCTATCTATCTATCTATTTATTTATATCTCTCTATCTATAGATAGATATATACATATGCATATATGTGTGTATATATACATATGTGTATATATATACACATATGTATATATACATACATCTACACACACATATAAATATATGAATCCTTTCTATGCCTCTTACTGTGCTAAATTAAACTTGCTCTATATTTAATGACCACTTTTAGCCTTAGTGATTTCAGGAGAGCCTTTTACAATGAACAAAATGAATAATGTATGATGTTCTGGGATTCCCTATGGGTGAAGATGTGGGACATCATCAGCTAGAGATTTTGGACAATGCACCCCTAAAATTGTACCTGGGTACTCATGACATAAAGACAATCTCCAACAATGGGATCAGAAGTATCAGGGCTGAGACTCAAACCCTGACTTAAGGTCCAGGGCTCTTTCCCATACATACTGCTGCTATAACTCACCTAATGCCTTGAGATGTCTGACTAGGCAGTTCTGGACTCTGAGCCCATATAGAATCCCAGATCACAGGAATAAGACAATTCAACTTTCCTCTTTAGTGAGTCTTGTTCTCCCAGGCCCTATATAGCCCTCCATAATTATACAACTACCCTAGAATTTGGGTCAATGTAGAATTAATCACTTTTGCTCCATCTTGACTTGTGTCATTTGGGCAACTCAGAATAAAGGAGGCAACTCTGTGATATCTATATCTATATCTATCTATCTATCTATAGTGGTGAGGACACTGTATTTGGGATCAGAGGATATGAATTCATTCTTGACTCTGTCATTTTTTCCCTGTGTGTCTTTCAACAAGTCACTTCCCTGGTCTGTGCCTCAGTTTCCTCATCTTTAGAATGTATGTGTGTGGTGGACTTTGGTGGACTATGCTCTTTTGATGTAATGAAGTATCAGTGGAAGAAAATTTTCACACTTGTTCTTTCTGATTGTGGTTCTGACCCTGACTGCTCTGTAACTTCAGTTCTTGGTTGGTCCCAGAGTTCCCATACCTGGTCCAGAAATTTACATTGTCCAGGGACTCTTTCTCTTTCCCTGATGAGGTTTGGTCACAGAATATTTTGCTTGTTCAGGAGCTCACCCCTTGCCTCAGGGCACTGCCATTTTTGTGGTGGCATGTTTCTTCTCCTTCTGGGGCCATGTGCCCTGACAGATAGGCACAGTTTTCTTCCTCACGTGACTGACTCTCTGTGGCCCCTTTCTTACTTGCACTTCTCAGCTCTCTGATCCTTTCTTTTAGAAACCATATCCAAGGGTGTGTCTCAGGCATATGACTAGACATAATTCCATCATCCTCAAATGCTGGGCTTCTCAGCATTGATTGTCCTTAATGGGTCAAAAAGTACTCAGGGCAATGGTAACTACCCACAACCTACAAAGGAGACATTAGTAGCAACCAAAACAACACCAATAATAAGTAATATTTATACTTTGCTGCTGCTTAATCAATCATTTTAGTCAAGTCCAACTGTTCATGATCCCACTTGGGGTTTTCTTGGTGGAGATAATAGAGTGTTTTGCCATTGCCTTCTCTAGCTCATTTACAGATGACTAAACTGAGGCAAAAAAGGTTAAGTGACTTGCCCAAGGTCAACAGCTTAGTAAGTGTCTGATGCTGGATTTGAACGCAGGGAGACGAGTCTTCCTGATTCCCCATGCTTCATTCACTGTGCCATCCAGCTACCTCATATTTATGTAGTATTGAATATTCACAAATAACTTGTCTTCATACAATTTGAGTCTTCAATAATTCTGTGATATAGTTACTATAGGTATTATTATGCTTATTTTATAGAATAAGCCTTCAAATGTGGCATCAGCAGGGATGTCTATCGTCTCTAGTGATGTTTTCCCAATGACCGAACAAAGTTCTGATTTTATAACCTTGTTAAACTCAATCGGAGTTTACATGATTTAAGTGATCCCTTCCCCAGAAACATCTTGGAGTATTTTTACAGACTCTCTCTTCTGTTCTCATCTTATTCTATTGTATATCATAGCCATTTTTCCTACTATCCCTATCTCTTTCCCCATTAAAGAATAGGACTTTTTAGATCAGAACAGCTAGGTGACACAGTAGATAGAGTGCTGGGCCTGGTGTCAGGAAATCTCATCTTCCTGAGTTCAAATGTGGCCTCAAACTTTTCCTAGCTGTGTGACTCTGGACAAGTCACTTAGCCATATTTACTTCAGTTTCTTATGTGTAAAATGAGCTGGAGAAAGAAATAGCGAACCACTCCAGCATCTCTGCCAAGAAAACCCCAGATAGGGTCAGGAAGAATCAGACATGATACAATAACAATTATTTGGGAGCACAATCTGTGTCATGACTATCTCTGTATCCCCTGCATCTAGTACATGGTAGATTCTTAGGCAATTGCCTCAAACCAAACGTCGCTCTTCTGACTCCTCCTCCTCATTCTACTAGTCACTGCTCTTCCTACTCTAGGACCCTTTAGGGACAACTAACTTCATTTTGACTATTCTGGAATAAGAAACCATTCAACTCATGGCCCAAACCTCCATACAGTCATTTACTTTATTGCGAGACTATGCAAAAGACACATAAATCCAATAGCAAAAGCATTTAATTAAGAATGGAACAACATAAATAGCAGGGAGGGGAATTGTAGTCAAAACATTTTCTGTAATCAGACACAAATGAATGAAATCTTCTCTTTTTCCAGGATAGTTAAACTCCACTTCATAGGCTCACAGATTTAGAGATGGAAGGAACCTTAGAGGTCATCTAGTGCAACCATCACATTTTATTGATGATGAAACTGAAGCTTAGAGAGGAAAAGGGCTTTACTACCACTTACTTGTAGTAGTAGGTGGTAAAACCAAAGTTTGAACTCAGGTCTTGTGACTCTAGATGATTTCCCCTTTAAACCCTCTGATTTTACAGCATAGATTGGGGAATGGGAAGGGTGCTTATTTTGGGTTAGGATGCAGTGTTAACTACCTCTGAAGAGTTTCTTTCCCAGAATGCAGCATGATTGAGAATGACTGCGTCTTCTGATTTCAGGGCTGGAGTATTCCCACGTCCTGGTATATCACAAATTATTACTCTATATAATCAATCAATCAGTCAACTGAGCACTGGGGATACAAATCCAGTCATCCCTTCCACATTTCAGGGCTTAGGAGAATTTAGGGGCACCCCTTCCCATGAGATCTGGAAAAATTGCGTATAATTTTTTGGCCCTCCCTTTGTATCAGAGAAGTCAGCTGAATTATTAGGGTTATTAAAAGGTAAAATATGTTGACATTTTACAATACTCTATCTATCTATTATACGTTTCTGAGTTTCTAAACTTTTTTCTGTGTCATCTGCTGGTCATCGTGTGTCATCTATGCCTTCTGTAAAACTCTTACAAAATTCTCATTTAATCTCTTAAGCATTCCCACAATATATCAAAACTGCATTGAGAAAAGAAGTGATATGGAAGGGATAACTGTAGAAGCACAAGTCAGTCTCTGCTCTTGAAGAACTTACAATCTAGTATATTTCCTCCTACAGAAGCATAGTTCCATGTCATGTCCTAGAGGTAACGTGACATAGTAGAAAAAGCACTGGACTTGGAAGCAGAATGACTTTAATGTAGACCCTCTTCTAGTGATTAATAGTTGAGTAACCAGGGGCAAGTCATTTAGCCTCTCAAGAATCCCAATTTCCTCATCTGTAAGATAGAGATAATGATATCTTAGGACCTACTTCACAGGGTTGTTATGAGGCTCAAGTGAGGCAATCTACATAATTTATGAAATTAAGAGATTTATAAAAATATTGATTGTTGTTACCATGAATGATATACCATTTCCCTATGTATACATTAATAATATGTGAGTATATATTTACAGTGTTATGCATTATATGCCTAATATTTATTATATATGTGTTGATATGCATAAAATCTAATGTTATATATATGCATATATGTATAAATCTATACATACACTCATGTGCGAATGTGTGTATATGCCTGTATATATATATATGTATGTATATGTGTGTGTGTGTGTGTGTGTGTGTAGTCCAGAGCTGTGATTTCATCACTCTAGAAAGCTTCTTGGGAAGGAAACTCCCTTTACTGATACAGATCTATAACTGTCCTTCAGTTTCGGAAAACCATTGAATTTCAGTTTTGGAAGAGACCTCAGCAGGTATACTTACAAGGATTCCCTATCCCAACTCTACTAACAAGTTGTCATCCAACATTTGCCTGAAGACCTCCAGGGAAAGGAAAACCCCTGTCTCCCAGGGCTACCCATTCAATTTTCTTATAACTTTAATTATTAGGGGGATCTTCCTAACATGGATCCTAAATTTCCTTCTTTGTAACTTTCAGCTACTGATTAATCCTGGTTTTAACTTCTGGGATTGCACAAAACAAATCTAATTTACTTCCTTCCTTCAAATACTCGAATGCAACCATAGTCTTCAAGATTTGTCCAGAGTTCTGAGAGGCTAAGTCATACACTCAATGCAATACAGCCTATATGTCAGTGACAAGGTGATACAGCTTGCTATGCACCCCACCAGTGTTGTCTAATTCAAGTAAAAACAGGGTTTGTGAAAATGTACATAAGGATTTTTTCTTTATTTTATTCAATATTTCTCAATTATATTTTAGTCTGGTTCAACAGCACTTGGGGATACTGAGAGTTACTCAGGCCATGTGTGACATCTTTGCTCTACACTGTCTCCATTAGGTATGATAAATATATGTTATAGAACTATTATACTATAAATATTTTTGTTTTTACAATATTTCATATTTCCTCAATTATATGCTAAAATAATTTTTAACATTTTTTTAAAGTTTTGAGTTCCAAATTCTATCCTTCCCTACTTCCTAACCTCTCCCCTTCCTGGGAGGGTAAGCAATCTGATATAGGTTATACATGTACAATCATGTAAAACATTTCTACATGAGTAATTTTGTGCTACAAATAGAATTTAAAATTAAACTAGACATATACCTGGTCTTAGTAAGCTCGTTGTATATGCCAAACTTAAGTAACCAAGGTTAGAGCTCTAAAAAGAACAACTTTCAAATGACATTTAAAAGAACATTTATTAAACTCCATCATATACTTGTGTACCAAACATATTCTTTTCATATCCTGTGACAAATTAAAAATGACAGGAAGGTAAACTGTGGTAAGCAGAATCAACATCCATAAAAACTGGGAAAAGGGAATTCAGTTTTGCCTTTCGATATAATTTCTGGGGTAATAACAGCTCAGTTCCCTTCCATTTACACTGTTAGAGTTATAAAATGTTTCTCCAAAACTGTGGATTGTCAGTTGTGAGTTGGATTGTGCTAATATTATTAGTTAGTAAGAGGAAACTCCAGCTGGGTGGGGTTCTGTGCTATACTTATGGTCTTGGCCAAGAAAACCTCAAATGAGACCACAAAAAATTGGACACATCTGAAATGAATGGCAAACAACAATCTTACATTCTTAGGATAGATCTCTGGAATTTCCAGTCTATGGGTGGTAAGGATCAGTCAATCAACAAGCAAGCATTGAACAGGTATATGTGTGTCAGGCAAGATGCTAGATGATCATAGGCTCATATACTTCAAGTGGTAAGGGACCTTGGAAACTTCCTTTTCATTTTTCTAATTTTACAAATAAAGAAAGTAAGGCCAAGAAATGTTAAGTGATTTGCTCAGATTCACCCAGCAGTGGCAGAGGCAGTATTTGACCTTTCCATAATGTTTAATTGAATTGTTGGCACTGTCTTTCTATGTGTTATATGGTGGATATGGTCTGGGAAGCAGTCTACCATTGGCTTTCACTGAGAAGTATAGAGGCAGGTAAGTTAAGATTCACTGAGCTGAGGTCTATGGCTTTGTGCCAGTTCTATGACTAGGCACAAAGGGCCTCCCTACAAAGCTCCAGCATACTTGGACTCTAAAGTTTTGGTAAGGGGCTCAGGGAAAGGCCAAATTCTCTAATACAAATCCTCTCTGCTGGAGCCAGCAGAGCAGCCCTTTAAAGACTCTGTCCCCTTAGTCAAGTTCTCTAAATGGCTCCATCTTATCAATAATAAAAGAGCTACCCAGACACTCCTACTCAGCCCGAATCGGAGTTTGATTTTTCCAAGAGAAACCACCTTAGAAGACAATTCCTTAGAGAGCCCAGCTTTGTGTGGAACTCGGGGCTTAGCTTCAGGTCCTGGAATCAGTCCCAGCTGTTCTCTGCATCAGGTAAGCATTTCTGAGACAGGGGAAACTCCCACTGTGCCTTGGTGGACATTTTGACTGCAAGCAAATGGCTAGTCTGCTTTAAATGCTGCCAAAAGTGCTCTCACTTTCTGTTCTACACCCAGGGCCAGCCTTAGGCAGAACAGGGGATAAGCCAGGAATGTCTGGGCAGGCTGCCTTGCAATAGCTCCTTCTTCCTCCTGGCCCTCCCCAGCTCCCTATTTAAAGGGAAATTTTCATTTTGAAAATGCAATGGAAAGCACTCAATTCCACCTTACTATCAACCATAGCAACATAGCCTTCACATTTGCCCTGCTCGTGTAAAGTATTTTTTTTCTTGTCCTCTCTCTTCTCTTCTCTATTTTTGTCTCTGTCTCTCTTGGAATTATTGATTATTGCTAGAAGAGGGCATTTGTATAAACTCCTCATCTTACATATGAGGATGCTGAGACACAGAGATATTGTGACCCGCCTATGGTCACACAGGTAACATGAAGAATGTAGAGTTGAATCTAGGTCCTCTGATTCTAAATTAATCCCTCTCCCACCTGTATGAATCTGCCTCCCTCCCTCCCTCCTTTCCTTCCTTCCTTCCTCCCTCCCTCCTTCCATTTCTTTCCCTGTTCCCATTATTCACAAAACTGGTCATATTGCCCCTCCACAAAATTCCTTTCCCGTTGGGAAACTGTGAAATGGCCACCTCTGAATGTAATAATTTTCTGTCCCTTAGACATCTTCATCAAAAGGCTAAACAACCTTTGTTGGAGATGCTTTGCGGAGATTTTTATTCAGGTGCATGTTAGACTAATTGGCTTCTAAGGTCCCTTCCCATGCTGAGATTCTGGGATGTTAGGATCATCTCTTTGTTCTGAAAGCTACCTGTAACATTGCATAAAGTGGAGATGGTACTTACAGAGCTCTTGGGCTACCAACAAACCAGCACTAGCACTAGCACTATCCCAAAGAAACCAAGAAATGAATATTTTATTTATTTACTTTTTTATATATAAATTTATTTATTCAATTTTTACATTTATTTTCACAAAATTTTTGGTTCCAATTTTTCTCCCCATTTGTCCCCTCCCCCACCCCAATACACAGAGCATTCTAATTACCCCTATCACCAATCTGCCCTCTCTTCTATCATCCCTTCCTTCTCTTGTCCCCATCTTCTCTTTTGTCCTATAGGGCCAGATAACTTTCTATTCCCCATTACGTGTATTTCTTAATTCCTAGTAGCAAGAACAATACTCAACAGTTGTTCCTAAAACTTTGA
>JAQQSK010000421.1:0-19810 GCA_028658325.1 Potorous gilbertii
AGAAAGGGAGCCCCTGCTTCTAAGAGTATGCATTGTAATGGAGGAAGACAATGTAGAAAAGGGAGCTTAAAAGGGTAGGGACAGAGGCAAGGAAATAAAGAAAATATGAAAAAATATATGTAAATTATATATGCAAACACACATCTATACATATGTGTATATGCACTCATGCATAATATACATAATACATTTATAATATATGTGTACATGCATACACATGTATACACACATATAAATACATATAACCATATATACACATGCACATGTGTGTGAATATAATACATACACTTTTGCAATGTTATATGCACATGCATATACATATACACATCACATGGTACACACATACACAATCTACACATAAGCATATATACACACATACAATACATACATATATACACATCTATACATATGCATGTATTATAAACATACATTTATAATACAGCATACACACATAATATACATATAAACACATACACACATCTATGCATGTGCACGTATGCACGTATAAATGTATATATTTATGTATATATTATATACACACATATGCTATAATACTGTATGAGATGATGAGATGCAAGATGATGAGAGATGATGATATATGCATATACATATATACACATACACACATATTTTTTTTCCTCCAAGAGAGTCAGAAGAGCAGCCTGGAAAGGAATGAAGAAAGAGTTGCCCACAGCCTCCTCATTAACATGGAGTCTCTGGGAAGAAACAGCCTATTATAGGGAGAAGCCACAACAGCAGTGAAACTTCAGTACTGGAGAGTCTAGCCCTGGAAAAGGGGGAAATCTATCTCCCAGCTTTCATAGGAGAGGCAGTGGCCCATGTTCCACAGGCAGGGGATGAGTTAATTGGTTTGGTTGAATTGTTTGTGTTCTTCTATGTGTATTTTTGTGTATTACAATCTTGGTTACAAGGGAAGGTTTGACATGTAGGAGAAGTGGGAGGGGTATATTCATTATGGCAAGTTCTGCCAGTTGGTTGGTGTCGTCCCTTCTCAAAGAGGACCAAAATGACATCACCATATTAGAGACAAGTTACAATGTATCAACTGTGCCTGATCAGACTAATACAAGTTTGGAATACTCTAACACAGGGTGGGTATACATAGTCCATGTGAATGTCTGAAGGGGATTCTCTAAACTTGGGCATTTTGCATTTCTTTTGAGCTACTTCAATTTGGCTTTGTTCACAGAGCACAGTACCTTCTCTGATGTGGGTACACCATGCCGGGCAGTCCTGTGCCAGTGTCTCCCACGTCTCACAATCAATTCCAAAGTTCTTCTAGAAACGAGAGTGTCCTTGTACTGTTTCTTCCTATCAGGATGTAAATGTAAACACTTGCCCTGAGTTCTCCATTAAATTGTCTTTTAGGTAAAGATATGTTTGACATTCAAACAAAGTGGCTGGTCAATCAAAGTTGCACTCTGTAGTAGAGTATGAATGCTTGTCAATTGAGTTTGAAACCTATCCTGCCAGAACTTTCCTAAGACAATTCAAATGAAAATGAATTATGCAAAAATTGAAGGGTTCATCCATAGGGATAGTTACTGGACCTACAATTTCATTGGCCAAATGAATTTCTGGTTGAAGGAGTTCCTTCCCACAATGCACATCAGCACCTTTTCTCCTACTTCTATTCTTAAAGTGTTATCCAAAACATTGAGAATTAAATTGACTTCACGGGTGTCACAAAGTCATTATGTTCAAGTGGAGGGACTCTGACCTCTAGACCAGTGGTCTGTCCACTGCATCATGCTGCCTCTCACAGAATCAATGGATGTCAATAAAACTAAAAATTAGTCACTGCCAGTGTATTCTCAGAAAAGTCTCCTAATTAACCATCATCTTGTGGCAGTTCATCTTGGACAAGCCTTAATACTAAAGGACGTCATGTCTCCAAAGAGAACAAAAGTGAAAACTAAGAAATGTGATATTTTTTTAACTAGAGAAAAAGGAAGAAAAATTGCATTTAGGTATAGCAAGGCCCAAAACAATGTGTTGAAAGATGAACTCTTTGCTATTGGTCACCACCTATGAAAGGAACTGAACTATTGTTACAGGCTTCTTTTCTTTCCTGAGGTAATCTGTTCAATGAGCTGCTGCTTCTGGAAAAGCACCAAAAATGTTAAGAAACATCAAGAAATATGAAAAATAAAACTTTTTGTTTTTCTTATTTAAAAGAAACCTGTGATGTAATAGCATTTTGCAAATTTGTGATATACAGTTCTGTTCCACAGCACCTTAAAAAATGTACACTAGAAGTAAGTCAAGATCCAGAGGAAGACAGCTATGTGTGTATGTTCATCCTTTGTTACTGAGGAAGACCTTGCCATCAGAGAAATGATGACATGACTTGCACTTGACTTTGTTTTGAGTGAGGGAGGGCTGTACAGGTCACCAGCCTCACTTCTCCTCCAGAGCCATCTGGATCCAGTGACCAGATATTCATCAGGATGACCCAGGATGAGACAACTGGGGCTAAGTGACTTACCCAAGGTCATATAGCTGGTGAGTGTCAAGTATCTGAGGTGAGATTTGAACTCGGGTCCTCCTGACTCCTGCACTGGCATTCTATCCACTCTACCACCTAGCTGCCCCAAAGGAAGACAACTAAAACTTTTGCAAAGACAGGTGGAGCTGTGGTAGGACAGAAGAGAGGGGTGTAGATAGAAGAGTTGAATGCTAGAATAGGCAAAATTAAAATGATTGGATTTCTTCTTTCTATTGGAATCATTAAAACCATAGTTCAACGGGACGCTGGTAGTTAACTAAGACAATCTATAGGTGAAAGGAATTCACACAATCCATCATAGGGTCATCCAGCCTCTGCTTGAAAACAAAGAGAAGAAGCTCAGTTCACTTATGAACAACTCTGTTAGTAAGTTTTTCTGACCTCAAGTCCAGACACCTACTTATTGCTCCAAGTTCTGTCCTCAGAGGCCATCTAAAACAATATAATCCTTCCTTTTCATGGAAGCCCTTTATGCACTTAAGGACATTGATCATGTGCTCCTTGAAAATTCTCTTTTCCCCTGTTCTTCCAGCTTATCCTCATATGACATGGGCTCAAGGGCTTTGACCATGGCTGGATGTCCTCTCTGGACGTTCTCCAGTTTATCAGTGTTGTGCCCAGAAATGAACATGATACTCCAGAGGAGATCTGACTAGGGCAGAGTACAGCACAACTATTATTCCTGGAAACTATGCCTCCCTTAAAGTCAGCTGAGATCACATTAACTTGCAATGATGACTCATATATTAAGCCTGCTGTCCACAGAAAGTCTCAGGTCTTCCTAAGGTCTATCAAAGATATCACCTTGGTTTTCCAAGCTAAGATATCACAATTCCTATGGATCCCACCTGTTCAATATTTCTGATATCTATCACCCCATCTGTAGCCTTCTTCCTACTACACTTTTACATGACCTCATTACCATCTACCATTGTAATGGATTCCCTGCAGTCCTCCCTTTTACATTTTCTTCCCTCCAAATCAAACTTCATACCATTTACAGAGCAAACTAATTGTATACTTGACATTGGTCAAGAAATTCTGTGGTTCAAAAAGCTTCTCTACATGTTCAAACCACCAGTTTTTATGTCTTATTACGCTGATGAACTATAAACCCCAACCAAACTAGAGTACTATTACTCACGTACCCCTCCCCCATCCCCATCCTACTTCACCCCTTTCTCCCATGAATCCATGTTGTACTCTCCCATCTTTGAACTTTTGCTCAAGGTCTTCTCTGATCCTGGAATATCCTTTCCTCTCTCAACCCACTGAATTCCTTTCCTTTCTTATACAACCCTCCTCAAATGCAACCTCTCCCGTGAAGCCCTTAGAGTCAGTTTTCATATAACCCAACTGTTCTACTATGCTTTGATGTATTTATCTTGAAATATTCTCTCTGTATTAGACCAAGTCATTATCTAAACTCTGCAAATTCCCCCAGCACCTATTATAGCGATCCAAATATAGTGAAGACTTAATAAATAATGGATGAATGATTTTTTCACTTGGAAAAGATAAAGGCCAAGAGGAAACAGGATGAAAAAAAAACTATGAAATGATAAATGGAAAATCTACAAATGTTAGGACAAAGGAGCAAGCTGAGTTTAGGAGAAAAAAAAGTATAATTTCACACAAAAGGAAACAAGGTGTGGGTATTAACCCTTAGAGGCTGTATTTGAATGAATATAAAGAGACTGAAAAAAAGACTTGGATTAACTGATGAGTAACTATATGCAGAGATGCTAGAAAGGATACCGAAATTATTGCATATGCCTTAAGGTTGGTTGAGATCAGAAAAGAACACACACACACACACACACACATGTGCACACACATACACACATGCACACCTTCAATTAACAGATGAATTGAGAACCACTACTGAAGACCGGTACATGCAGAATGTGGATCAGACATAGCAAGGCAATGTCAATGTCATTATGTCAATAGCCATCCTGAAAACTTTAAGACTACAAGTCACATCATTCTTTCCAACAAGGATTAACAAGGACAACATTCTAATCTTTATGATTTTGAGTTAATCATTAACCATGAATGCACCACCTCACCATGAAGAAAGAATGGGAGAGAGAAAAGAAAACATTATATATCAATAGCAGGAAATTCACCACCCAATAGTTGATTTTCAATGAGTCAAAGAAAAGTACTAAGGGATAAGATAGTGAGATCTCACTATATAAAAATATATGCTAATGGATGCTAATAACCTTTTATTTTCATTTCAATAACTAAGGTAAACACAAGTCCTAATAAGTATACACATCAATTTCTGTTTAGGCATTTTTCAGTCACCACTCCTCATGACCCCATTTGGGATTTTCTTAGCCAAGATACTGGAGTGGTTTTCCATTTCCTTCCTCAGCTCATTTTACAGATGAGAAAACTAAGGGAAACGGGGTTAAGTGACTTACCAGGGTCACACAGCCAGAAAGCGTCTGGGGCTGCATTTGAACTCAAGACTTCCTGACTCCAGGCCCAGCACTCTCTTTATCATACCACCTAGTTGTCCTACACATGTGTATGTGTATGAGTGTGTATATGTATATATATATTATATATATGTGTGTATATGTATATCTATACATGTATACATGTGTGTATATGTGTGTGTAGATTATTCAGAAGATACATTCTATAAAATGATAATGATAGAACGCGATACATGTAGTCAGTAAGATCTGAATTCAAATTCAACCTCCCACTACATGTGGGACTCTGGGCAAGTCATTTGACCCCTACCTACCTCATGTTTCTCACAAGTAAAATGAGTATAAGCATAGCACCTACCTCTTAGTGTTGTGTTGAGGAACAAATGAGATATAAAGTATTTTGCAAGTCTTTAAGCACTAGATGATAGAAAGGTGACAAAAGCCCCTTAATTTGGTGAAAAATAGTAAATTATATTCAAGAATGATTGGATGGTTTTAGTTTGATGTATTTTTACCAGATACAAAATGTCTACTTCAAGTTTTAAAATGAAACAAGATAGATCTAAAACAATTCTTATGGAGATTGCCTGAAGCACTGTATAATTTTATATTGATCTGAGCTACTATGAGACAAAGGGCAAAGGTCAGACCGGTTCAGCATTTTAACTGCCAAATTGGTATAGCAGTCACAAGTCTGATTTTTTTTTTCCACTTCACTTTCCTCCAAGTTCCCCTTCCCTTCCCTCTCATTCTCAGTCCTTCCAAGCTCAGAGACTAGCCAGCAAGAATAAAAATGACATAAGATTTAAAATAAATCTGAACAAAATGTCTCTATATATCATTACCCTTTCCTCCCCATTCCCCCTTTTCCTCCACTGTCCTTTGCAAAGTTCCTACTTGAGCTCTAGAGATCAAGTATCTATGGAACCAATGAACAAACAAACACACACACACACAGACACACACACACACACACACACACACACACACACACACACACACCATTTTTAGCCAAATGAGCAAAACAATCCTACCCCTGAGAATATCCTCTCAATTACAATGTAAGGAATGTTCTAGGCACCACAAATCTCATTACGCTTACCAGATACAGTATTTGCCAATTTCTTAACCCAGTTTAGAATTCTCTAAAAAGTGTTAAACTAGACACCGAACCAAGATATCTGGCAAAAAGAAAGCAATTATACATAGCTCTCAGTGGCTATAAACCGTCCCTTCTCTTAAGTAATTTCCAGAAGAATCTTTTTTTAATGGGACCAATGATTTTATTAGTATAAAAGCTCCTGGTAAAGAACTCCTATCAAGGCAAATAAGTAGCTAGATCAGCAATAGATGATCACAGAGTTCTGCCTAAGGGCCACTGAGAGGGAAAATGACTTGCTTCAGGACAGTGAAGCACCTAAGTCTTCCTAATTCTAAGACCAGCTCTTCATGTAAGTCACAAATGCCTCTCCATGGACCAAGGTGTCTTATCTACCTGTCAGAGGCTCTCATGAAAGACAGCACATAATTAGGAAGAAAGCCACAGAGCATACTGATCTCAATGGGATCCAGAGTCTGCTGGGAAGATTGTTTAGGAGAAATATGAGGGTGCAGAGAGATAAAAGATTGTCATTATTGACACCATTTTTTATCTGAAAATGCCAGTAAACCCAGATCCCCGTATTTCCTTCTACTTATTTTCCAGCTTTGTCACTTAGCCTTTGTGCCCCAGTAGAATATAAGTCCCTCCCTCAAGACAGAGCTCAAGCATGATCTTCCACATGACACTCCCAATTTTGCCTCTGTCCCCCACTCTCTGCATGTATACACATAAGTACATATATACACACATATATTATGCATACATAATATATAATACACATTTATATTATGCCTACATAACACACATATATATAGTGTATGTGTATATACACATACACATATAGACAGATAGATACATAGATAGTTGTATATTTCCTTTATATGCATGTCCAGTACATATGCTCCCTATTTCACACATGTACTACTGCATACCTGTCCCCTCCATGTGTACCTTTCTCAATTCATTTGCTATGCGTGTCCACTGCTCCTAATGACAACATATTTGTGATTGACTGTGCCCCAGGTTTATGGAGTAAGTGTTCTATTCCTATGTTTATTCCTGTACTATTTCATTAAATGTCTTTGCTTACAACTAATTGCATCCCCTGGCAAACTTAACAAAGTCACAAAAATGAATACACTAGTGGGGGCTCATCACCTATGGCTTTGAATGAAGAACTACTGAATAAGTTAAAATTAGGATATTTTTTAAGGGAACCTACATGCCAAGTTTTTTGGGCAGGAGATATTCCCAGGTGCTACAGAATGTTACTTGGTAACAACTACTCTATCCCATAATCTGTTTGGAAGCAAGGACAAGTTTTATTGATCTTTGCAACCTTACTGTCTATCCCATACAACTGCTTAAAACGTGTTGGACTAAATTCAAATTAGTTAAATTCTACTTCACATAGCGACTTTTTAACTTACGGATTAACATAAATATGCAGGCAAGAGTCAGAGAACAAATGACTACTTGGGGAGTTGTAGCAAACACTAATTAACTGGTTTGGCTTCAATCCTCTCTCTCAGTATGAAAAAACACAAAATCTCCCGTATATGTTTGGATAATATATGTCCATCAGATGGGTATAGTTCTGTCATGAATCACAGAATTTAAGAGCTGCAAGAGATTTCAGAGGCCAACCCATACATGAAAGGAAAGAATTACCCACACTTATGGGCACCAACATATTCCCCAATAAAACACTTTTGACCTATAATTAGTGCATCCAAATGGAATGGGTTTTACTGAAATCAAATAGCAACTCTATCTCTAATTTCAAATGTGAAATATGTCAACATACTAAACCTTCTCAGTCTTTCTAAATTTACTATGCCCTTCCCAAAATAAGATCTTTAATAATAAGAAAGTACATTCATCATCTTGACATAATGATAATAAATGTTTATATAATTCACTGGAAAACTAAATGCATATGTTTCAACAACCTACTTATCTAAAGGAAAGACTTCCAGAAATGTACACACATTGTACCAAAACTTTCACCTCAAAAGTAAACAAAAATTATCATGTGCTTTCCTCTGCAGGAAAGGTCTCTGGTTAGAGTCTTATAGACTCTTACTTACCATGTTCAAGGCATAACTAATGTTCTTTCTCCCTTCCAATTCATCCCTCTTCCAAATTTCCCTATTTTAATCAATGGCACCAACATTCTTCCAGTATTCCAGGTTGGGAACTGTATTGTTATCCTGACCTTCTCATACCTTCTCATCCCACAGATGAAAATCTATTATCTAGACCATTCTATCTCAACAACATCTCTACCATCCAAACAATTCTCTTTAATCACACAATCAGTATCTTAGTTAAGACCCTCTCACTCACCTGAGCCATGGTAACAGCTTCCTAGTTGACTTTCCCATTTAAAATTTCTCCCACACCAATCCATCCCACATGTATCTGACAAAAAATGATTTTCCTTACATAAAATTCTGACTAACCACCACTGGTTCCCTACTGCCTCTAAGATAAAAAAAATTCAATTTGGCTTTTAACAGTCTTTACAACCTGACTTCAATCTGATTTTCCATTTTCATTTTATATTATTTCATTTATGTATATATACGTATATTTCATTTTCATTTTATATTATTCCCCTTGCCATAATTCTATAGTCAAAATGGGCCTTTTCTCTGCTTCTCACACCCAATACCACATCTCCCCTTCCATCTCTATAACTTTGCAAAGGCTGCTCCCCAGGCCTCAAATGCACTTCCTTCTTTTCTCAGTTTCATAGACTCTCTTTCTTCAAGACACAGGCCAAACATCATTATATTTTATGAAGTCTTTCCTAATCTCCCCAACTGCTAGTAGTGCAGTGGATTGAACGGTAGACCTGGAGTCAGAAAGAATTGAGTTTGTTTGACCTCGGACTCTGACTCTCTGTGTGAGCCTGGACAACTCACTTAACCTTTACTTGCCTCAGTTTTCTCTACTGTAAATGGAGATGATATTCCCAGTTGATAAATGGTCAAAGGATATGATCAGGAAGTTTTCACATGAAGAAATTAAAGCTATCTACAATCATAGAGGAAAAAATGCTCTAAATGACTATTGATTAGAGAAATGCAAATTAAAACAACTCTGAAGCACCACCTCACACCTATCAGATTGGCTAATATGAAAGAAAAGGAAAATGATAAATATTGGAGATGTGGGAAAACTGGAACACTAATGCATGTTGGTAGAGTTGTGAACTGATACCACCATTCTGGAGAGAAATTTGGAACTATTCCCAAAGGGTTATAAAACTATGCATACCCTTTGATTCCACTACTAGATCTGTATCTCAAAGAGATCATAAAAAAGGGAAAAGGACCCACATGTACAGAAATATTTATAGCAGCTCTTCTGTTGTGGTGACAAAGAATTAGAAATTGAGGGGCTACTTATCAATTGGGGAATGCTGCACAAATTATAGTAAAATGAATGTAATGGAATGATATTGTTCTATAAGAAATGACGAAAACTCTGGAAAGACTTGAATGAACTGATGCTGAGTGAAGTGAACAGAACCAGGAAAACACTGTAAACAGCAACACTGTGCAATGAATAATTATAACAGACTTAGTTCTCAGCAATACAATGATTCGAGACTTCCAAATAAACTCATAATGGAAAATGCTAAATCACATACAGAGAAACAACTATGGAGTCTGACTACAAATTGAAGCATACGATTTTCACCTTTTTGTTCTTTTTTTTTTTCCTCTCCTGGTTTTCCCCTTTGTTCTGATTTTTCTTTCACAACATAATATGAAAATATGTTTAGCATAATTGTATATGTATAACCTATATCAGATTATCTGCTATCTTGGGGAGGAGGAAGGGAAAGGAGAGAGAAAAACTTGGAACTCAAAATTTTACAAAAAATGAATGTTGAAAACTATCTTTACATGTAATTGGAAAAAATAAAATACAATTAAGAAAACAAGAAAAGAAAATGATATCCACACATCCAGAGAAAGGACTGATGGAGTCTGAATGCAGATCAAAGTATACTGTTTTCACTTTCTTTGTTTTTTTTAATGTACTCTTTTTCCTTTTGTTCCATTTCTACTTTCACAACATGCCTAATGTGGAAATATGTTTAATAAGATTGGATATGTATAATCTATATAACATTGCTAGCCATCTTGCAAAAGGAGAGAGGGAGAAAAATTTGGAACTCAAAAATGAATTTTTATAAAAATGAATTTTAAAAATCTATCTCCACATGTAACTGGAAAAATTAAAATACTATTTAAATTTAAATAAAATTAAATGGAGATGGTAATAACAGTGTCTGCCTCCCAGGTTGGGGAGAGTATCAAATGAGATAACATTTGTAAACGTTTGGTATCATGCTTAGTACATAGCAGGTACTAAAGAAGTATTTTTTCCTTCCCTTTTTCCCTTCTCCTCCCTAATGACCTCATATTTACTTAGTATTTAATCTATATATACCTATATACATACATGTTCTCTCCCCTATTAAAATATAAATCGTTAATAATATTTTTTAAACATCTATATCCCCAGCTTCTACATAATGCATAGCATGTAACAGGTACATGAAAAAAGTGTCTTGATTGTTTGGAACAGTAAGTTAAGAGGAAAATACACAGGCATACTAATCATAGTTCAAAGTGATGGCTAATATCTTTCCAACTCCCTAAATGATATGGAACAAGGAAGGCCCAGAAACTAGAGCCCATCTAGTGGAGGTCAAGAAGTCTCAAGAACTGCTGAGTTCAACATTGAGTACATTAGTGTAGCACAGCTCAATATAACGCTCATGATTACACTGGGTTAGTTAGAAAAACTACTACTTCTATTACTGCCAATAACAATAGTAACTAATGTTTATATAGTTCTTACTACATACCAAGCACTGTATTAAGTGCTTTACCATTACTCTGTCATTCAGTCCTGACAACAACCTTGGGAGGTAGGTACTATTAGAATTCCTATTTTAAAGTTGAGGAAACTGAGGCAGACAGAGGTTGAGTCACCTGCCCAGGGCCACACAGCTAGTGCAACACTGGACTCATACAGCTGAGGAAGAATTTGAACTGGTTTTCCTGACTCCAGACCTGGCACTCTATCCACTGTGACCCCCTTTTCTCCCCCATTTTTTAATAAAGCAGGCTAAGCTGCCATATATTTCAGTGGGGAAAATTAAAACAAAAAAAAAATTAAAAGCTTTCATGCATCAAGAGGTAAGTTCTACTTACTGAGAAAATCCAATCTTGGGAAATAAACACCTTCTTCCCTAATACTGCTGGAGAAAATCATAAGTTATTGTGATTTCTGATGACATTTGAACATAACAACACTAAATGATACAATATAAAATCTAAAGTTCTTATTTTGCATCTGACATGGCAAAGCAAAGCTGATGACTTTCATTTGATAAATACTTTCATTTACACACATTTTAACATCTGAGTAACTTTTAAGTCCAAAAAGTGTCAAGAGGCTCAATGCTCTGGATTAATGTTTTATGTAAATGCAGAATACTCAAATTGATAATGTTTCAATCATCCAGGCTTCAAGTTGACTTTCAACTGAAACATGATTCCATTTCCCTTTTGCAAGTTTCTGTTCCTCATAATGGAGCTGACATTCCATCAAGATCCTATCTTTCACTGAGGAGCTTTGCTTGATCCTAGTATAACTTGTGACATTAAGGATTGTTTAAAGCTGAAGTTTTTACCCTGGAGTCTATGGACTCCTTGGATGCATTCTAGGAGAACAAGGGAAAAAATTATAGATTTATCTTCACTAACCATTAACTGAAATTTACCATTTCCTTCAATTACGATTTTTTAAGAAAAGGATTCTAAAAAGGGATCCATAATACACACACACATACACACACACACACACACAGGCAAGGACCTTTGTTTTAATGAGGCTCTCTGACAACGGGTTTTCTCTGCCAACTGGGAATATGACAAGAAAGAGTGGAAGAAATAGAAGAAACTGGAGATCATGTCTCCTGTTTATTTAAACATCTTACTTGTTCCTTCATGTATATGAAACTCTAAGCATATCTGAACTTTCTAATGTAAAACATTAACAATGAGAATAAATATCTGACTTACTTGAAAAAAAATGTAAAATATCTCTCATGTCAGAGAATCCGGATTCAAATTCTCCATCAGACACTCACTATCTGTCTGAATTTCTTTTCTTTTGACTCTTTAGGTCAATTGTTAAGGGCAAATGACATTTTCAATTATTTAGGGAATTATTAATAATATTGCTAATTAATTATAATATGGCAACTAACAATAACTATGAATTATTCAGGGAAAGTGATGTCCAGATCTGTGATAACCTTAGCAAAAGTAGAAAGGGTTCTCCAGGGCAGGAACTGACTTGCTTTCCCAAGTAAGTCAATTATCTGAGTCTTGTTTTCTTCAGCCATAAAATAAGGTTGTTAGACAACATGGCTCACAAAGCCTCTTCCTCTCAACTCATGACCTTATGATTTTAAATATTCAGTATCTCAGCTATATTTCAGTATTTGTAAGACTTGGTGAAAAATCTCTCCTTGAAAATTTAAAGTATCAAAAACCGAACCAGCAAGAAATAGACTCTTTATGGAGAGAATTCATCAGCAAACATTTGGACAAGAATTAAACATCTCAGTGAGACAGACATTCACGTACTCAGAGGTGCTTTTCCTAGAAACAATGTATACCTTAGGTAATCCAGTTGTTCCTGACGTGTAAAGAATATAAAGCGGATGTTCTGAGAGAACCGGGACACAGTCATGGGATTGGGCTTTCGCCATCTCTTCATCCCAATCGAGATCACGACCTGGAGTTAGAGGAACAGCTTCCTATGGAATAAAAAATAAGAAATGCACAAGTTTTCATTGAAAAAAATCATTACAAGGGGAAAAATTAGATGGTAAAAGTTCTTAGAAAAATTCAGATATCTGACTTAATTTTTTTAAGTAGTCTAATTAGAGGATAAAGACTGGGCCTGTTATATCACTGGTAAAGGGAACTCCCATGTGAAGAAATTCTTGCCAGTCTGGGGAGGTAACTTCTCTGCCCCTCAGAGCCTTTGAGAGCTACCTGGATCGCTGAGAGGTGAAGGAACAGCTGGTACGTATCACAGGCAGGATTCCAGCCAAGCTCTTCCTGCCTTTGAGGTCAGCTGTCTATTCACTAAGTTGGCCTGCCCCTCTTTTAGACTTCCATCTAATTAAGTGAACTAGGCTTCAACACATGACCAACATCATAATTTCACAAATATGCAGAAATTTCCATGCAACCATATTATTTCAGGTCAGATAATTACTACCAAAATTATTGTAATTAAGCTAATCTACATGGTTTTTTTCCAATTTTCCCTCATTAAAAATAACAATTTAATTAGGCCTCATGTCTCTGAAAATTAATAGTCATAACTTCATAAACTTGGGTTTCTTTCTTTGGTTTTTTCAATTTCACTTGGTAGAACATTTTATTACAGTGAACTGCATAGAATCACAATGGGAAGACAACTGGTTAAAAGATAACTTTGATCAGGGGATATTAGGAAGTCAGATCATATTTCCTCTTTGCAAATTAGGAAGGAAGGAAGGATCTACCCTGGACAAATTCAGGTGCTTCTGGAAATGCAAAATGCAAACTGGAAATTGGTTGTTCTTCTGAAAAACTAATAATCCATTCAGATTGTTTCCCTCTCCTTTTGCAAAAGGATATCTATGGATCTTGACACATCTCCATCCCCAAACTTCTTAAAAGTAAAGACAGAGAAATAGGTAGAGATTCTTTAGGTGGGGAAGTGTTAATGATGTGAACTTTGGGGACTACTTGGGAAAAATTCTAATGTCTTCCATTAAATCAGGCAAAGAAAGTAATGTATATAATTGTGATCACCTTGGTATAACCTGAAAGGGATCTCAGGGTCATGACTTTGCCTCAAGTCTCATACTCCCCGAAAGTAAGGATAAGGACACAAACCTCTCCTGATCATTTCAGAAGATAGATGAATTTTTTAGCAATGCAGCCTCGAAAAATGGAATTGTCTATGTCAATATGAGATTCTACCATTTCTATTTTACACATTACACATGAAAAGAGCATCCACAATTATTCATTTACTCTGGGAGACCTCTAGCACACTGGGAAGTCTTTTCAGAGTCAGAAGTCTTAGATTCAAATCCCAGTTCTGACACACTTCCTGTAAGACCATATTGATGTTGAGTCATTTTTTGGCCTAATCTCCAAGACCCCATTTGAGTTTTCTTGGCAAACACGCTGTAGTAGTTTGCATTTCCTTCACCAGTTCACTTTACAGATAAAAAACTGAGGCAATCAGAGTTAAGTGACTTTTCCAGGGTCACAGAGCTAGTAAATGTCTGAGCCTGAATTTAAATTCACAAAGACGAATCTTCTTGTCTCCCTTGAGACAGTCACTTAACAGCCTTGTGCATCAGTTTCCACAAGTGACTGCTAAATAATGAGTTTGGACAAGATGAACTCTAAGATCTCTTCCAGTTAGGGATTTATAACTCATAGTCCAGGGGTTCTTAAGCTTTTTTTAAATTCATGAACTTCTTTTGCAGTCTTATGAAACATATTTTTAGAATAATATTTTTAAATGATTGAAGGAAATGCAAAATTTCAGTTAAAACGTTACAGAAGAGAATGATGCAGTTGCTTCCCCTCTAAGTTCACAGTCCCCTCAAATTTTCCCCTTGTACTTCTCTGTGTCTCTCTCTCTCTTCCTTCTCCTCCCTTCTCCCTTCCTTTTTTTTTTGTTCTATTTTAAGTTCGAAACTGTCTCCTTCCCTCCTTAACTCCCCGCTAGATAAGGCCACCATTCAACACAGATGTATAAACATACACAAAACCATACTATCCATACTTTTATTTATAGATTCTTTCTGGAAGTGTATAGCATCTTCCTTCATAGGTCTTTTATAGTTGATTTGAGTATTTATAGTCTTGACAGACATCTGAGGAATCCATCACAAGAGCCTCTGTTCTAACTCTTAAGAGTCATTCCAAGACCCAAAGCAGAAAACATCCTGCTGCGTATGATGTTTATGATTCAATTTGTTTTGGTGGCACCATACACATTCAATTAGTATTAAAATATTAACTTATTTGAATCATAATCTGAACTCATTAAAAAAATGACCACAGCTCATACTTTTACCATGAAAATGGTAAGGTTTGGGCTTCTTTGTTTTCTTTAGAAGCTGAAGAATCTGGATCTAGTAAGAAGAATCCAAACTGTCAGGACACAGAGAAACAGAAGGCAAGTATTTATCACTGTCTCACAAGGGTAGAGAAGGATACCATGCCCCCACACCCCCCCCCCCCACAGACACACAACCTTAAGGATATATAACAAGGCAATGCGCATGTATCACCAGGATCAATTGATCCTAAAAGAAAAGCACTGAGAAAGAGACAAGGATGAAAAAATGATATTTCAGGCCAGCTTCAGCTCAAGGAAAATGACTCCTTTTTGAAACCTAGGAATGGCTGCCAAGCTACTTTCTCCTCTGGCTCAAATATAAGCCTGGCTAATGAGAAAAATCACTTCTAAGCGCATTCTTAATACCTGTCGCCCCACTGAGCTCAAAGCGGAAAAGAGAGTTTACTATGGATTTAATTACTATCTGAATCAGCACCGATTTTCCATAAGGGGAAAGACAAATGATACACACATTGTTTTCTGAAAATGCCACTTTGTTTTTTGAGGAAGTGTTAGGAGTTCCTCTTGTGATAAGAGGAAGCTTTACCAATGAAGCATTCTTTTCTACATGTGGCACTTAGAGGAGAAGAGAAAAAGAATTGCAGTTGCTTATATTTTCCTATTCTCCTTCCTCACCCCCACATAGACCACTTGGATACTTACTTTATAATTTCTGATTTGAAACTGATCAGAGCTAAGACATCCACAAAAACAACTAAACAAAAAAAAATCAATGTCTTAGGTTCTATGAAACGAACTTAAAATTCATCTTCTGGACAGAAAGAGTTGTAAAATCACTGAGTGTAGCAGTTCATGAGCTATGGGGTACTAAAACGTCACACAGGAGTTTAAAACGGTGATGAAAATCACCAGGTAGCAATCAAATTGCCACTTTTAAAATACTTTATTCTTTTCTCCATCTGGACAGTCATTCTGAGCATTCTCAATAGAGGACGTCTCAAGAGCATCACAAAATTGGACATCATATTTGAACCTATGTAAGTTTCTCTTTTGGAAAATCCCTAAAGTACCCTGGATACCTATGCTGTAGTAAAGAATCCCAAACTGAGTACTTTTTCAATCACAGAAATAAAAATTTACAACATTAAGAGTCAATTAAGGACTTAGAAAAAAATGATTTTTTCCCCTCTTTGCCTGGAGGTGTTATAGTTATTTTTGTTTGTTTTTGTTAAATTAATTTATCTCTGTGTGCACTTTTGAAAAATGTATTACTATGAGTCTCTTGGATACAGAAAAAAATCACATTGTTCACATAGGAATTTACATAAAATGTTCTAGTTTCTAGGCTAAAACTAGTGCTTGATTGATTTATTTCATAACAAAGAAATCTTTTTTATTTATAAATATGATATGGTAACTAGAATATATAATTACATGAAAATATATTCCTAGACATGAAGTCTTTCAGAATTAGGTACAGACTATATAAAGTACCGGAATCCTTGGAGTAGTCAGTCACATGGAGGTATTAACACCTGAGCTCTCAAAGGAAAAATACAAGAAAATGTGGAAAAATTCTGGATTGCATAAATGGAGAACATAAGTGTAACACCTTGAATCTACACAGAACATCACTAAGTGTGAGCACTATGAACAAATAGCACAATATTCTCCCAAGGATGGCTTCAGCTATGAACTATTATTACATTTTTTAACAGAAGAGAATTGTAAGGTTAATGTCTACAGAAGGGGAGAACATGTAATAAATCCAATAGTGTGAGTCTCTCAACTTTTTTTTACATTAGTTCTTTTAGTATTTTTGTTTGTTTATTTGCTTGCTTTTATTAAAGGCAGTATGGCACAGTGGAGAGAGGGCTGGCCTTAGGATCGGAAGACATGGCCACAAATCTTGCCTCTAACGCATAGGTCTTCTACAGGACTATGGACAAGTCACTGAACTGCCCTATGCTATGAGTCATGATTTAAGACTCCAAATTAGAAAGACTGCTGATATTCATCAGTGGAAAGAATTAACACATTAGGAATTTCCCATACATTTTAACACTGATGAAACTGCAGAGATGAACAAACAAAATTTAAAAAATTAAAAATTAAATCCTTGGTGTTTATTGGGAAACAACAAGATATGTTATTTTTCTACATTTGCATTTCTATTAAAATATTTTTTAAAATTTACCAGTATATGTGATATAGAGATACATGTTTATCTAAATATACATATATATATGTATATGTATGTATATATGTATATCTATGTATGTATATGTATGTATGTATATGTATACACAATGCTTGTATACATGTACATATACATATACATGGATGCATGCATGCCTATATCATATATAGGTGTGTGTATATATATTTTTTATATGTATATATGCACATATTCTTCTACAAGTACCATCCCCATCCCTATACTATATGCGACATAATCCTAAAATAAAATTGCTTTGAAATAAAAAGAAAAAAGGATGGTCAGGCACTAAAAATAATACCAACTATAGGTACAATAACATTTTATACAAGCCATATCTATTGGAAAAGATGAATCTTGTATTAATACCAGTGTATATAGAGATTAAGCCTTTCTGCCTGCATTATTTCATTTGGTTCAACAATAACTGGAAGGATAGGTGACAAAGGTGTTATTTTTCCCCATTTGATAGCTGAAGAAACCAAAGTTCAGATCCTAAGTGACTAGTTCAGGATACTAAATGAGTAGGGGTACTGGAACTCCTGAGTTTTAGTCAGGCATTCATTCCATTAGACCCCAAATGCATTCCATTTAAAGGCTGGGATCTTAGTCAACCCTTTCTTCTGATACCTACTCTAAAGGTATGAAGTCTTGTATATGTCACCAAAGGATAATCCTTTACATCACGATGGAACAATTCATTAGTTTTCTAATTGTTTTCTCCATGGATGACTGTAAGGTATCAAATGAAACTTACACACACATATAACAATCATTGCCAGAATGTTTTCCCATACACACTTCTAAAAAAAAGGTTCAACCAACAGCAATTTTGCATGTAAGCAGCTACTGTCATGAATTATGATAGATATTTATTTGAATACTACTTTTTTCTTTCAATCTATTTTGTGTATGTAGATCTTCTCAGTAGCAACACCTCTGAGAAGAAAGGACAATAAAATGAGTAACATATGTATCCTCTCTAGGCACATAAAATATAAAAGCATCCGTGTGTGAACTTAAATGTATATCTATATAAGTATTTGCATAAATTTCTCAGTATGCATATGCACATTTATATGTGTTCACATGCTTGTAAACAATTATTTTACAAATCAACTCTTCCTAGAACTATATATTTTAAGTATTGAAGAGGTTGACCAAGATCTTTTGCAGCTCTATAAAATCTATGCTCTAAGTCACGTTTAGCATGAAAGTTAAAAATAAAAACAAAATCAGCAACACAACTTACCATATTAGGTCGCTTATAAATGAGAACTCTTCCAGGTTTGTGTTCTCCTATCTTCATGGCTTCTTCCAATAGTGGTATATATTCTACTCTCCTGCCAGGCTCTATTCCAAAGGACGCTGTTACAACTACCTTGGGCTAAAATAATAAAAAAATAATTATTAGTTAAAATATCTGTACATTTATTTTTAAGAATTAAAAGTATAATATTTAAGATAGCCATAATCCTTCATATATAGCATGGTTATAATTCTAAAAAAAAGTACACATTTGCTCACTCATGAAAGTATCAGAAAATAAACCCTTTAATTTTCACAAATCTTTATGAATGGACATACAAATTTAATTTACCTGTCCCAAAATTGTAGGGCTTTCTAATTCTTTTAATGACTTAATAAGGCCTACATTTAAAAGAAAATCTCAATGTCATAAAAGATTCTTGTACTTTAAAAGATAGATACAAAATGCATTAACCTTTTTAAATATAGGAAAGATTAAATTAAAAATATACAAATTCCCCCACACATACACACGTTATTTTCTAACATGCTGTTTCCAAAGAAAATGATGTGTTGACTGATAAAATTATTAATCAATTAATTATATGCTTAAAATGTGGTGGTTCAATAAATAATAATACTTTGTGTATATTATATTTCCAACACTGGTTACAAAAATTATGGAGTAAAAAAAATGAAATACATCAAAGATTTAAAAAAAAACCAACAGGATGGTTGTCTCACTGTCTAAAATTTAAATATAATAGCTCACTTGTTTAATAGAGCATTTAAATAGCTGATAAAGTATAACTGGTCTCTACAATATAGACATATAGCATTTCTTTTTTAAAAATTAATTAATTTATCTTTAGTTTTCAACTTTTATTTCCACAAGATTTTGAGTTCCAAATTTTCTCCCCATCTCTCCCCTCCTCCTACCCCAAAATGGCATGCATTCTGATTATCCCTTCCTCCAGTCTGCCCTACCTTTTATCATCCCCACTTTTCCCCTTCCCCTTTACTGTCTTAAAGGGCAAGATAGATTTCTATGCTCCATTGCC
>JAQQSK010000422.1:0-19840 GCA_028658325.1 Potorous gilbertii
TGGCTAATTCTGCTTTTGAAAGCATTCTTCTCCTCATTGGCTTTTTGAACCTCTTTTGCCAATTGAGTTAGCCTATTTTTCAAGGTGTTATTTTCTTCAGCATTTTTTTGGGTCTCCTTTATTAAGGTATTGACCCTCTTTTCATGCTTTTTTTGCATCTCTCTCATTTCTCTTCCCTGTTTTTCCTCCACCTGTCTAACTTGATTTTCAAAATCCTTTTTGAGCTCTTCCATGGCCTGAGCCCATGGGATATCTATTTCAGATGTTTGGGATACAGAGGCCTTGACTCCTATGCCCTGATGGTAAGCATTGTTCTTCCTCATGAAAAAGGAAGGGAGGAAACATCTGGTCACCAAGAAACCTTCTATGGTCTTATTTTTTTTCCTTTTTCTGGGCATTTTCCCAGCCAGTTACTTGACTTCTGAGTTTCCTCACCACACCCACCTCAGCTCCAGATCCACCCAGCTAGTGCTTGTGGTCTGAGATTCAAATGCTGCCCCCCAACCTCAGGGCTTTCAGCAGGGGGCGGGGGCTGCTATTCAATGTGAGCTTAAGTTCTGGTGCTCAGGTGGGGGCAGGGCCACCTCCCAGGCCCACTTCCCTCTGGGGGTTTATATGGAGACCTTCAGTAATGGACCGGAGGTCCTGCCTGCTCCGGGAGCCTCTGACAGCCACAGCCTGTGCCACTGCCTCCTGAGGGGCCTGAGTTATGGAGACACCCCACTCCCCTCTTGGCCAGCCCAGAAGTCTCTCTCACTGACCTGTGTGCTTGTGGGTGGAGGGACCTTCATAGCTGCCAGAGATCCTGTCCCTGAAGCCTGCTCAGATCTGCTCCTCTCGGTCAGTGCAGCCAGGGAAGGGCTGGTCTCTGCTCCTGTCCAGTGTGCGATGGACCTTTGGAGTCGGTTTTTCAGGGCTCTCTGGAACAGAAATCTCCTTCACTCCATTGCTGCGCACTTCCACTGCTCCAGAATTTGTTGGGAGTTCTTTTTACAGGAAGTCCATGGGCTGTGGGTTCGGAGCTAGCATATGTGATTCTTTGTACTCTGCCATCTTGGCTCCTCCCCCTCTTCATCTGTTTTATTAACCTTTCACTAAACCATGATAGTAAGAGGACTGAACTAAGACCAATGGGTAAACATTACAAAGAAGCAAATCTAGACTTACTGTCAGGGAAAAAACAACAACAAAACTTATTAAAAGTTCTGCAGCTAGTGAGTTTCCCTTCATTGGAAGTCTTCAAAGACATGATAAACAATCAATGGATCAAAAGAAAAGTATAGTGTCTATCTTTTGTTTATTATGCATCTAGTAAACTTTAGTAAACTACATTGAGAGTTATCCCTAGCCATGTGATAAAGCTGAGAATACAAAGAAATAACTACATACAAATTCACAGCTGACATTCACTTATTAAAAAAGGTCCTTTGTTTTCTCTCCTCACATTTAATTCTGCTTACCACTTTCCCCCAGAGGACAAGGATAGTAAGATTAACCTGTCTCTTCCTCCAGGTTTTACATGAACTTCATAGGACAACGACAAATTCTACTAAAACAGAGATTCTGGTATAGGACTTCATATCCCACACTATATAATTCATGAATACATTGGAGCAACCTACTCTGCCTAGGTCAGAACAACTAGAAATTTTGGGGATGGGAAGAAGAAAAATAAAACCCTATTCTTAACTCTTCTTCCTTTCTTACTGCTTAAGTTCTTTCTTCTTTCTACCATTTTAGCCTATGGACTCATAGAACGCCAGATATGAAAAGTACTTCAAAAGACATCTAGCCTGACACCCTCATTTTTGAGATGAGGAAACAGAAGCAGAAATAATGTAAATTACCCAACATCACACATAGCTCATCAGTATCAAAGCTGAGACTAGCACCTAGCTCTCCTGTCTCTCTCCAAGTCTAGCACTCTGCTTGCTAGAACATGCTACTGATCTCATAATGAGACTTGAGAATGGTATATAGGCTTTTTTGAGTCAATACCAATGTTCAATTTGGGACAAGAGTATATTTAGGGAAAACCTTGACAAAAATATCTGATGCTATCTACTGCACTGTCTAGGATGAGGACTGAGGAGAGGATTAAAAAAATTAAAATGTCATCAGAGATCTTTGAAAAGGTAGGTTCACATTTATATAGTGTGTTGAGGATTGCAAAGCATTTGGCATTGTGATCCTGACATTAACCTTTGCAAAACATTATTTACAGATGAGGAAATGGAAGCTTAATATTTTTTATCATCTTCCTTTACTCTTTCTCCTTTTCCTTTTTTAAACTAAATTACATATATATGTGTATATATACAAAATAAATTATTAGTTCTTTTTTCTTCCTCCTACCTCTCCATCCTTGGGGGGAAAACAAAAACCTTGTGATAAGTATGCACAATCAAGTAAAACTAATCCCCACTTTTCCAGTATGGTAGAGTTGAGAACTAGATTTTAAGAGGCTAAGGAATGAATGGTTGGGAAGATGTTAGAGACAATGAGTGTAAAAGTTACTCATTCTAGAAGTTTCATAGTTGGAGGGGAGCCACAGAGTGATAGCTTGTGGCATCGGTAGGATCCAGGGGAAAGATATTTAAGATTAGGAGAGACCTCAACATGTTTTCAGACAGTGGGCAAGTATTCAATAAACTGGGAGATTGAAGATGAAAGCAAGGATGGATGAGACATCTACTCCTTACTGGGGCAAACAGCATATAGGCATATGTAGATATCATCTGTTATAGTTTTTGAAGAGAGAAACCATACTCTTGTCATCACTTTGAATGTCTGTGATACCAACTGGTATCCCTGAAGGAGAACTGAAATATTAACATACAGCTCAATGATTTCCTCAGAAGAGTCATGCTTCATGCTTTTCTGATGTAAGTGAACTATATTTGTAACCCATCTTTTGCTCAAGGCTTGGCTCTTTTTCTTTGTTTTTGTTTTTCACTTTCAGATACCTCTCTGATTTGTGGTTTCAGAGTCCCAGACTCCGGTTGCAACCTATTTCACAATACTCTACCTCAAGCTTCAGGATAGTGTGATTGCTCCTAGACTGTCCCCTCAGGTCAAGACTCTGACCTTTATCTCATACTAATGATTCTATAGCAATAATCCAGGATTTATCACTTCATTCTCACCACATAACCCCTTGAAAAGGACTCAGAATTAATTATGTTTTTTATGAATGTCTGTAAAAACTCCTTGCCTAGAAACATACAGTCAATAAATGCCTGCTGAATCAATGTACGATAAAGATCTCTGTTGAGCAAACACAAGAAGATAGCATCAATTACCTACAACTTATGAAGAAAACGTTTATTAAAGGCTTAACTAAATATAATGTTATACCTATGGTAAAAGACACAAGTTATTAACATCTGATATCTTATCAGCAGTGAAAGGAGAGAAGAGAAAGGAGACAGAAGTAGCTGGAAGTTAGATTTCTGCTGAAGTTCCCACGGATAACATCTGAGGGTCATAGGCATTAGCAGGGAATTTACTAATTATACACATGGACAAATCGTGCCAGAATAAAAGAGAAACAGAAGAGGAGGAGGAAAAGATAAGTAAGCAATAGGTACTGTAAAGAAGACTGATTTAGGAGTCCTGGGAAAATGAGCCAATTTGCTATGTCAATTAGCAGTAACAGTGAACAGCAGATTTGAGGATCTCACTTCTAGAGAACATGAAGGACAAGTGAAACATTTACATGACTTAAAAATGCATCTTGTCTGCATTTTTTTCCAGTTACAGAAAATCACGTTTGTAAAAATGCAAGTTATCCATGTTAGAGGACAGAGAAAAAATGCTGAAGACTTCTATATTGTCTGAACTACAAGAACCAATGAGGTGTACATATAAAGAAAGGAAGAAATACTCCAAGAAGAAAACAAGCAGTATGAAAAACTCAGAGGCAGAGAGGAATACAAACCTCTCTAAAGGGGTTGGAGAATATAAGAATGTGATAAAAAGAAAAAAGGGGTGTAGAAAGCATATTAAAAGATTGTGTTATGTTGGTTCAAGCTATATAATAGGTTCTAGCATCTTTCTTGGTGTGTAGAGCTAAAGCCTTTGAGGAGAAATACCATTCAGAAAGGATAAGGATTCACAGAGTCTGCCAGGATTCTGAAAACCTAGTACCAGTCAACAAGAATTTGATGAATTCCATATGTTATATACTATGCTAAGTACTGAGTGTAATGAAGAAAAGCAAAAACTATTCCTGTCCTCTAGGAGTTTATATTCTGTTAGGGCAGACAGTAAATAAATTGGTATGTATAAGATCTACTCAGAATAAATAAGAAGTAACCTTAGAAGGTAAGACACTAGCAAGTAGGGACTGGGAAAGGTCTCCTGCATGAGGCAGTATTTAAGCTGAGTTTTGAAGGAAGCCAGAGATTCTAAGAAGTAAAGGTAAGTAAGGAGAGATTTCCAGATACGAAGAAGGTTGGGGGAAGTCAGTGAAATGGCACAGAGAAGGGAGATGGATGGTCCTGTAATAGGAATAGACAGAAGGCCAACACGGTTGGATTGTAAAGTACAAGGAGGGGAGAAAAGTGTAAGGAGAGAAGAGTTTTTAAAAAGTCAGAAGGGTTAAGACTGTGAAGAGCTTTAGATATCAAATGTTAGATTTTGCATCTGATCTTGGAGGTAAAATGGAGTCATTAGAGTTTATTGAGTAGGGGCTAACAAGATCAGACTTGAGCTTTAAGAAAATTATTTTGGCAGGTGTGTGAAGGATGAATTGAGATATACATAGCTAATAAGAAATATAATGCAATGTTCCAGGTAAGAGAAGATAAAGGCCTGTACTAGGGTAGTAGTTGTGTGAACAGAGAGAAGGGGAAGGATATGATGGGTATTCTGAAGGTGGAAATGAAAAGGTTTAGCAACTGATTGTATGTGGTTAGTGATATTGAGAAACTGAAATTGACACCATCATTGTGAATGTGGGTTACCAGAAGGATAGTAATGCCCTTGACAGAACTAGGGAATTTCAGAAGAGAGAGGGATTTGAGCAGGGTTGGGCTAGGTAGAAGACAGATAGGTGGAGGACAAAATATGAATCCTGATGTGGATATGCTGTTTGAGATGCCTAGGAAACATCCAGTTTGAAATGTCAGACATGGATTGAAGCTCAGGAGACAGATTAGTGCTCAATATATAGAGGTAGAAATTATTTATATAGAGATGATGATGAAATCCATGGGAGTTGATGAGTTTAGAAAGAGATAGTATAGAAAGAAAAATGATGAGGGCTCAGGAAAGAGCTTTGAGAGATACATCAATAGTATAATGGGTATAACATATATGAAGAGCCAGCAAAGGGGAATAAAAAGGAACAGTTACATAAGGAGGAGAAACATGATAGGGCAGTATCACAATACCAAAAAAAGAGAGAGTTTTTAGGAGGAGATGTTCAGTAATGACATACATTCAGGAGAAGTCAAGAAGGTTGAGGAATGAGAAAAGATATTCTATGTGACAGTTAAGAAAACGTTGGTAAGTTTAGAGGAAGTAGTTTCAGCTGAATGTTAAGGTCATAAAATAGATTGTAAAGTGTTTTGAAAAGGGTTAAAGAAGAGGAAGTGGAGTCAGTGAGTATAGAAGACTTTTTTTTTCTTTTTTAAGGAGATAAACTGAGAATAGATACAGGATGATAGCTAGTGAGGAAGATGGGATCAGGTTATGGTTTTTAAGAGGGGAGACATTGGCATTTTTGTGGACAGTGCAGAAGGATAAGGAGAGATTGAAGATTAGAGAAAAGGAATCATAGTGGGAAAAACTTTTTGGAGCATATGAAAGATGATTGGATCTAGGGTGCATGTAGAAGGGTTGGGCTTGGCAAGGACAAGGGGCACTTTACCATCAGAAATTGTCATACAGGAGGAGGTAATACTGCATGAGGTTGGGAAGATGTGAGTTGAGTAGAAAAGAGAGATTTCTCATCGAAGGGCTTCCTTTATTCTGTGAGGCATATAAGTTGTGGCCCTCATCTGAAGGGTGAAAATAGGAGGTTCTATGGAAGACTTGAGGAAAGATGAGAAGGTTTGGAGCTGCCAGTGTGATGAATGAGATGAAGAATTGATTAGGGAGTACAAGAATTGCTTTGCTATAGAAGGGCCCAGTTGAAATTAGAGAATATACACTTGTAAAGAACTCACTCAGTAGAGTTTTCTGACTTCCTCCAGGTCTATTCCTCAAGAATAGGAGCATAGGCTGCATATTTTGGGGGAATAAACCAGGGTTGAGATATGGCCTGGTTTGAAAAGTTAGGGTGGTTGGTACCTCCCATGAGCGATTTTGAAGTAGTCATATCTTCAGAAACATAAACAATTGGAAGGTAAACTACTTTCCTGGAAAATACATCAGAGGCCTGATGAAGGACCCCCAAACTCTTCAAACCTAGCAACCAATGGTCAAGAATTTTGTAGAGTCAAGCAATCCCTCCAGAAGGGATCTAGAAATAATCTCTAGAAATTCTGAAGTCCAAAGCAGGAAACTGAAGACTTGAGGGACACAGATGTTGTTTTCATCACTTTAGTGTACTGAAAGTTTCAAAATAGAAAAGAAGCTATATAGAGTGAAAAATATGGTTAAGATGACTTCATAGGATTTAGTTTTCTTGACTTAACTAAAGATATGGAAATGATGAGAGAGTATGTAGTCTAACAAGGCCTACAAAGAAGATATATTGACCTAGAGAATGATCAAGAAGACTTTAAACTGAAAATGGAATGCAAGAAAGAAATGCCCCTACTCAATTACAAAGCTAGATGCCACGGAATAGCAGGTGGGGGATAGAAAAAAGTACATTAGTAAAGAGGCCTACTCAGTCACAGGAGTCAGTACCCAGAAAGAAGGTTAATAATAATATTGTTTATGAACTTACAAATCTAGGAATAGAATTGGCACTTATGACAAATTCCCACAGCATGTTTGTTTATCTGTTCTGGATTATCTTCTATCTCAGGGCTTGGTGCAGTGATGGTTTTGTGGCAGCTAGAAAGACAATGGAAGTATTCTGATTACTGCCATATTTTGTATTTTCCCTCCTTCCTCCTCAAGGTCTCTGAGAGAACAAATGCACCAGAGGTGCTTTAATTTTGTTTGTGTAAGACCTTTTCAATTTCATGTAATGAAAATTAACCATTTTTTTAATGATTGACTCTACCCTTTGTTTAGTTAAGAATCCATCTCTTACCCATAAATGGGAAAACTATATGATATACTTCTCTTCTAATTTTTTTATCTTATAATCTTCCATACTCTGGTCCTGTATTGTTTTTTAATTCATTGTGGAATATAATGTTGGTATAAAATAAGGTATTGGTCTAAGCTTAATTTGGGCTGAACTGCTTTCCAGTTTTTTCAGCAGTTCATATTAAATAGAAAGTTCTTTCCTATGTAATTATGTTTTGGAGTTTATTTACCAGTCAGTTCCATTATTTCTCATTTTTCCCTTGTCTAGTTTGCTTTTTTGATAAATTCTTGATTAGTTTTGATGGTAGGAAAATTTGCAAATAAGTTCTTGATTTGTTTATGTGATGGGCACATAGGGGTGTGGTTGATAGAGCAATGGACCTTGAGTCAGAAGCCTTGAATTCAAATCTGGCCTCAGACACTTATTAGCTATGTGAACCTAGGCATATCACTTAACATCTGTTTACTTAAGTTTTCTCATCTCTGAAATGGGGATACTAATATCACTATACCCCCAGAATTGTTGTGAGGATCAAATGAATTCATATTTGTAACTGAATTACATAAAAAATTTTAAAAATTCATTTTTTCACCTTCCATGTCCTCTCATATGCATGTGTGTGTGTGTGTGTGTGTGTGTGTGTGTGTGTGTGTGTGTGTGTGTAGGTGTATGATGTGAAGGGTAAAGCAGGGGATGGGACAGAAAAACAAAATTCTTGTGATGAATATGCATAGTCGAACAAAACAAATTCTCCTATTGGTCAAGAAAAGAGGCCAAGGTCTCCCATTGCATCCTGGGCTTTCTCCAGTCTTCCTGATGAATAATATGGTCACTGGATCCAGATGGCTCAGGAGGAAAAAGTGAGGCTGGTGACCTTGCACAGCCTTCCCTCACTCAAAACAAAGTCAAGTGCAAGTCATCTCATCATTTCTGCGATGTCATGGTCCTCTTTGAAAAGGAAGGATGAACACAACAACAATTTGTAAAATACTTAGTATAGTACATAGTAGCACCATATAAATGTTAACTATCATCATCATCATCGTTTAATTCTTCAAAATATGAAGGAAGCCATCAGCAGAATTACTGTTCTAAATCTAATTCTAACTAGTAAAGAAAAACCAACTACCAAAGTAAAAGTCTTAACTTCATAGTATCCTAGTTTTAGAGCTTAAAGGAACTTAGAAGTCCACAATCTAATCCTCTCATTTCACAGATGAGGAAAATGTGTCCCAGAGAGGTTAATGATCTTTGTCCAAGCAAGATTAGAACCCAAGTTTTTGTGACCCCAACTGTAGTTCTTTATCTGATATACCATACTGACTATCAAACATCAAAATGGATAACAAGGATTTCAAACCCAAAATAACTGAAGAGAGTAAGTCAAAGAAGCCAGCTTCCCTCAAAGGGTTTGGGTTGCCTGGTCCTAAAATAATTTGTGATACATAAGGAATATGGTGCCTTGTTAAAACCGTAGAGGAGTTCAGTTGCCCCATGTACACCAGAGTCAACTCCAAAAATATGAACTAGAATGATCAGTGATATAGAAAACCAAAGAGAAATAGTGATAAATTCCTTCATCTCATCCTCCATCCACTATACAAAAAGACTTCCAGAATTCTGCCCAAGATCTGAAAAGATCCAATCCAATATAGGCAAAAGGCAAAGCATGCAAGCAGCATTAACTCCAGAAGGGTACAAACAGCAGCATATGATCAGGCCCGACCCTCTCACTGTAAAGGATAGAGTCATCGCTGGATTCTGGACTATGCAAAAAGGAGGCAGGGAAGGAGACAAGGTCAAAGTCTAAGTTGTAGTGAGGACATTGCAACAAAACCAAGGCTCTTGTAGAAGGTGGGGTCTAGTCTTAGCCACTGCATCCAGGGCCAAGCAGAGCTCTCCTACAACATCCAAGGACATAGTAAGAATCAGAGTAAGCACAATACTCTAGTTTAGAAATTGAACTTCAAGATATGAGTAAACAGAAGAAAATGTTCAATATAATGAAGAAATGCTACAGAGTGAGAGAAGCCGAAAAGATAAATCCAGCAAAGGTTTTTTTAAAAGGGAAAATTCCACAAGTCCAAGTAGAGCCTCAGAGAAATGATGTCATGGTGATAAGAAAATATCTGAAAGAAATTAAGTAAGGGATACAAAATAAAATGATAAGTGAAATGCTAGCTAGGGAAAAAAGAATGGCAAAGAGAATGAATAGTTTATAATAGGTGGTAATAAACTTTTGAGATAAACCCCACATAATATATACCCATTCCCTCTGTCCTAAATAGACTCCTTCTAATTGCCCTTATAATAATAAAGTTGCTAGAGGTTATATTTATCTTCTTCCCATTTTAAAATGTAAACAGTTTAACCTTATTAACTTCCTTATGATTTCTTACTTATGTTTACCTTTTCATGCTTCTTTTGAATCTTGTTTTTGAATGCCAAATTTTGTATTCATCTCTGATCTTTTCATAAAGAATGCTTTAAAGTCCACTATTTTATTAAGTGCCTACTTTCTCCCCATAGGAGCATATTCAGTTTTTCTGGGTAGGTTATTCTTGATTGTAGTCCTAGCTCTTTGACCTTCTAAAATATATTCTAAGTAATCTGTTTCTTTATGGTGATAACTGCTCAATCTTCTGGACAAATCAGTCCAGGAACAGACTCAAAGCTCTTGTGCTGATCAGTAGTAGAACAGGGCTGTGAATGACCACTTCTATCCTGGATGAGGTAGACACATGCAGTCTAGAGAAAAGAAGGAAAGGGAAGGAAAGAAAAGAGAAGGAAATGAAAATTTTTAATAAAAAGGAAGGGAAAAAGAAAAGAATCAAAACAAAAGAGAAAAATTAAAATGCAGGCAATAAGACAAACCTAGAAAGGGAAAGAACCTTCAGTTATCTGAAAAAAAACTAAAGCATAATCAAATCCTTATATCCTGAAAGGGAGAGAAGAGATGATCCTTTAATCCAAATCAAGAAGAGGCAGAGAAAATAAAGACAACTATAGAATGATGCCAATAATACATAATTTAAACAATTCAATCTCAGAAACAGTAATCTGCAACATAAATGAATATCTGAAGAACAGCCCAATTGGACTTGCAAGTGAATTCTATTAAACATTTAAAAAGTGATTAATCCAATATTATATAAGTTATAATTGCATTCTCAGTAAGAGTATGTAAGATTTTCATCATCACTGTTACTATTTGACATAACACTACAGCAATAGAACAAAAAAAGAAAGAAATTGAAGGAATAAGCAGAGGAAAATTGGAGATAAAATCTTTTCTATCTGTAGATGACATGATTCACTTAGAAAACGATAGATTTCATTAATATATACATGCCAATTGATAAAAATAGCCCAATGAACGACTTCAGTAAAGTAACAAGATACAAGATGAAAACAAACAAAAAAATGCTTTCTCCAAATTTCCAACAAAACTCACCAAGAGCGACAAGACCTAGATATAATTAAAAATAGTTTCCAGTGCTTGGTAAACCCACAAGCCCAAAATACTGGAGTAAAAACCCATAAGTTGATAAAAACTGTAAGAAAAAAAGTATTTGGGAGTATAAATTAAGAGAAAATTGGGAAGATGTACCAACTGATGTAGAATGAAGTAAGTACAAACAAGAGCATAATGTATGTGAGGACCACAGTAAAGTAAAGCAAAACACAAAAGGCATTGTAATTCTGATCAAGTTAATGACATATTTGACCTTAGAGAACTCACAGGAAAACCAGCTACTCACCTCTTAGGCGAAAATTTTAAAAATAAGACATATGTTGTTATAGGGTAACTGTGTTTGTTTTGTTTAATTATACTTTATTAAAAGGAAAGTTTTTATAATGGGATTTAGGGAGTTTGGGGGTTATAAAATGCATGGATAAAACATTTTAAACAAAAATCACATTATGAGAAGATAGCACTTACGTGACACGATTTGAGGGGCTACAGATGAACAGGATGTCTCCCTCACAACGCTCTTTAAGCTCTTCTTTAGGGAGGATTCTTCAGGATCTAAGAAACTTTCCACCTTCAAGAGTTCCTCATTGAAAGGTAAACATTGGGGGCAGGGGGAAACAACCTAAGCAAAAATTATTTAGCATCTTGGGAAGCTTAGTTGATAGCGAGGGAAGAAATACATTGGTTCTGAGAAGTAAGATCAGGACAGGCGCCAGGGATGATAAAAGCAGGAGAGTGACAAAAGGGTAGGGTGAGGGTGCTAAAAACAAACCTTGCCTGCCTCATTCTTTTGCTTCAGTCTGGGTCAACTTTAACATTTGAGCATCTTTTTAGTAAAAACTTTCCTACTCAATTCAAAGAAAGACAATTTTAAAATCATCCAAATATATGTACAATTAATAGTTGAATTCATATCAAGTTTATCGCTACTTTCATAGTCCTGGGTTTTATGCCTGAGTCATAAAAATATATTTTGTTTCAAAGCAACATTCAAGTTGATCAGGAAAGAAGAGTTGGAAAAGGAATGTGAATTTTTAAAAAATTAAGCTGCAATGATTGGCAATAAAAATAATAGCAATTATTATGATAGCATAATATAATTGATAAAGAATTGTTGTGATTGATTAATTGATAAGAAGTAATAATGTAGTGATTATAAATTAGTTGATGGTAAATTATTATGGTGATAACTGTGATTTTTATTCCATTCTTGTATTCTTATGGGAATCAGATAGACATGGTCAAGAACAAGTCACGATCTTGATATTATTGTTGTATTTAATATTCTGTAAACTATTAAGCAAGTGGATAAAGTGATTGCTTTTGACGTTTTTAAGAGTATTAGGACATGAAGTTGTCTCTGATGGCTTCATTGAAAGTCTCTAGGGCATTTCCTATAGCCAATAGAATAACAGTATCATCCCTTACTCTATCCTGTTTCTATACCATTTTAATTTATTCTACTATTTTATTATTAAATCATTTTTCTCATCTTATTTGATAGAATTTGGATAGAAATTGTCCTTGGATAAGTCATCATCTTGCTATTATTCTTTTGCACTTTGGGTCCCATATATAGAGAGGTGTATAAAAATAACTGTATAGTAGATAACTAAAAGTATTAAAATATAAGTATTTCTTCTGTAGATTTACTGGCAAAATCTTTAGCACAACTCTAACAGCAGACCGAATAACAGACACTATATGCTTCACCCTGTTCCCACATGATTGTGATTTCCTCTGCTGTCTCCACATTTTAAAATATCGTTCTATATATGTCAGAGAATATGAGTATTTAATATACTTTTTAGAAGTGTTGTTCTTAAATTCTTTTAAAAACGAATCAGTTTTATGCTTATTGAAGGCAACAACTTGCTCTGTGATAACTCTCCAGTTTCAATACAATTCACTAAATTAGTTCTCAACTATATTTTGAGGTCTTCATTTATAATGTGGGGATTCAATGAACTTCTAGTGCATAATGATGACCTGCCTTGCTAGGTAATTGATGTCTGCTACATTTTTGTAGCCTAGGCTGATGAATTGAACAGTTTCTACTGCTTCTTTGTATCATCATAATTTATAACTAAACCCAGGGTCTTCAAGGATAATCCTTTTGTAATTTCTAGTGGTGATGACCTAATACTGAATGCATCCCCCTTTCCATAAACAAATCTGCATGATTCAATGCTTCTTGCTCAACCAATTGTTGGCTGAGTTCATGGAGATGTCACCCAGGGAGATCTTTGCATTTCAATCTTGAATCTTAGCTGTTTTGTAGGCTCTATCTAGGAAGAAACCATTCTTGGTTACGTTTTACAAATCCTATGGCCAATAACTGTTGTGAGAATTTACTATAGTTGGGTGAAATGATGTCTGCTTCCACCAAAAGTAATTTTTAGATTTTTAATCATTTTATCATGTACTCCAACAATGGCTATCTATTCTCTTCCCTCTTTTGTCATGAAAATATTAATCTTTTTTTTTTACTTGCTGTAGAATTTTGCACACTATGCCTCATTAAAATCATTTGGGATTTGTTAGGACCCTTTTCCAATCTGTTCTCATTCATTGTAGAATTCCAAAAATATATATCATGGAGCTGTCAATTGTTTCAAATGTGTCAATCAATTGAATTCTTATTAAACACCTTCTAGATACTATACTTAGCTTTGAAGATCTGAAGACAAAAGTGAAATAGTAATTGCCCTCGAGGAACTAAAATTCTATATACCTAAATGATTATGTACAAAACACACATAATGGGAAGACAAGACAACATAGAAGTCAAAGCATTAGCATCTGGAGAGATGAGCAAAAGTCTCATCTATAAGGAAATATTTGAGTTGAGTCTTGAAGAAAATCAGAAATCCCAAGAGAATGAATGAAGAGGGAGCAATCCACGTATGGACAATAAACCAATGTAAAGTACTAGAGATGAGAGACAGAATACCATGCCTGAGCAATAGCAAATTGGCAAATGTAGCTGAAGCCAAGCTCTTCAACAGTCAAGGTTTTAACTCTTGCAAAGGTTTTTGCTGAATTCAGAAGTAAACTTGGTGCAGACATTGCACATAGCACCCACTGAAATTTTGTTGAATAGTATAAAGGGGAGTGATGAAAAAGAATGGAGAAATAGAATAAAACCATGCTGTAAAGAGGCTAAACACCAAAGAAAAGTCTATAATTGATCCTTGAGGTAATAAGGAACCACTGGAGTATTTTGGAGTAGAAAAGTAATAAGGTCAGAAATAGTTTAGGAAAAATCAGGTTGACCACATTGTACAGAATAGATAGAATTGAGATTACAGTTAATAGACCCTTGAAGCAGGGAAACAAGATGAAGAGGCAATTGTAGTAACCTAGGAGAAAAGTGATAAGGTCTTAAAGTAGGGTAGCAGTTGTCAGAGAGGAGAAAAGAAAACTATGTGAGAGATGCAGATAGAAATTCAAGGTTTGACAACTGACTAGATATGTGAAGTGAGTGAGAGTCAAAGTATAGGACACTGAGGTTGCAAAACTGAATGAGAAGGAGAATGGTGATTCCCTCAACATTAATAGGGAACTCAAGATCTCTCTGGACAATTTTGGAATTCATTGTGAGACATTAGAGACATTGGAATAGGACTGCCCAACACAGCATGCCCACATCAAAGAAGATGCTATGCTCTATGAGCAAAGCAGAATTTCAGTAGCACAAAAGAAATGTGAGATGTGTAAATTTAGAGCCATCTCCACTCCAAATGTTCCTGTGGACTATTTGTTCCCCACCTGTGGTAGAGTCTTCCAAGCTCATATTGGTCTCATCAGCCACAAACTGTACCTTGACCCCAACATAGTGATATTGTTTTGGTTCTTTTCTAAAATAAATGGCAACAACCAGTAGGGGACATGTTTGGCCAATTGAACTTTGATTTCAGGATGGTAGAAAATCCCTTAATAGCTTTCATTACAGCTTTCTCCTTGATAACTTTATGTCAGATAAAAATGTGTTCCCTGAAGGAGACCAAGATATCTTTTTAATTGTTATTATGAACTTGTCAAACATCAATAAACTATTTTCATATACAAAGAAGAGAAAGAATATTGCATATTGAACTGTAACTCTTGTAAAACTTGACTTTTAAAAGTATATAATGGAATTTAACCTAGTAGTTCCAGCATGCTTCTACTCCTCTGTTTCTATTGAAGCTTCTTTCTGCTCTCTTCTATATATTTTCAAAATATTTCATTAATATTTTTTATTTTATTCTTTTTTTGTCTTCACTGTCACCACTGCTACCTCATCCCTCCCATAACTTCCAGTCAGTCAATAAATGTTTATTAAATAACTACTATATGCAAAGTACTGTGCTAAGTGATGGGGATACAAAGCAAGGCCAAAGACAATTTCTGCTCTCAAGAACCCCACAGTCTAATAGAAGAGAAAACACATAAACAAGTGTATACCAAAAAAAGCTTTACATAGAACAAGTTGAAGATAAGCAACAAACTGAAGGAACCTGAATCAAGGTGGATTGGGAAAGGCTTCCTGCAGAAGGTGGGACTTGAAGGAAACCAGGGAAACAAGGAGACTGAGGTGAGGAGAGGGAGCATTCCAGGCATAGAGGACCGCCAGAGGAAATGTCCGGAGAGCTATATAAATGCTAGCTGTTATTACTATTAATACAATAAGAGGAAATGACCTCCACTGTCCTTGAAAATGTTATGGATCTAAGAAATGGTGAGTAGGTGGATTTCAGAAAAAACCTGGAAGGGCTTGAATGAACCAATCCTCAGTGAAGTGAGAAGAACCAGGAGAACAGTGTACACAGTAACAGAAACATTATGTGATAACCAACTTTGTTAAACCTAGTCCTTAAGAGCAATGCAATGATCTAAGACAATTCCAGATAGCTCATGATGGAAAATGCTATCCACATCCAGAGAAAGAACTATGGAGTCTGAATACAGATTGAAGCACACTATATTCTGGGGGTGGGGGTTGTTTTTTTCTTGTGGCTTTTCCCTTTTGTTCTGATTTTTTTTCACAACATGACTAATGTGGAAATATGTTTAATATGATCAAAGATGTAAGCTAATACCAGATTGCATGCTGGGTTGGGGAGGCGGGTATAGAGGGAGAGGGAGAAATTTAGAACACAAAATCTTATAAAAGTGAATGTTGAATACTAAAAATAAATAAATATATTTTAATTAAAAAAGAAAGCTATGGATCTTTTATATGAATTTTTTGATAATTACTAAATTTACAGTAAATTTTTTTCATATTCCTGGGACATTTTGGCACTCCCTTTTTGCTCCTCATCCAACATATTTTGTGTTTTATGGTTTGTTTTTTGGTGACACAAGCTATGAATGTTTCGCATAAAGTTTACAAGCTTGAAACTGGCCAACATTCAGAGAGATCATTGATATTCTCATCATAGTAGATATTTGATATCTTTTGTTAAGAAAGAAGAGACCAAGCTTGGATCTGAAAGAAATTCAGTAAATATCTTGCTAGCTTTTCCGGCCTGACTGCTTTAGTGAGAGAAACATGCTATAAACTTCTAAATTGGGAGAGGCCTCCAACCCTCCCCATTTTAGGTCAATGTGTGAATAGGATTCTCTATTCCTTGATTCTTGTCATTGTTTTTTCATACTTTTAAGTATAGTTTTGGAGATGGCCATCATCTTATGAACTTTGACAAGCAAGGAGAAACTGAGACAGGCAGAAGTTAAATGACTTGCACAGTCACACAACTTGTAAATTTCTGAGGCTAGAATTAAGCTCAGGTCTTTTCTGCCTCCAGGCCCAGGGCTCTCTATCCATTGTGCTACCCAGTTGCTTCTCCAGAAGTAACATGAAGACCTGCGTAAGGTCTTTGGAACAAGATAAAGAGAAAATTTACCTAAAAGGGTTCAATATCTCAGGGCAAATCCAAAGACCTGGGTTCAAATTTGTACTCTGCTGCTTATTATCTGCATGATCCCATCCATGGCACTTTGGACCTCATTTCCCTCATCTGCAAAATGTTGAGTGAGATGGTCTCTGGAAAATCTCTTCCAACTATAAAATCTATGCATTCATAATCTATGATCAAGTTCAAAATATAGATCAATTTCCAGCCCAACTGGAATCCAGGGAGACATATAGCTAGCTGATACAGCAAGAAGTTCCACAAGAAAAGGAAGACTTTTTTCTTACTAGATCTTCTATGTCAACATTACACTTTTAGTGACAGGTCATTTTTTTCTTAGTTTTTAACTAATTCTGGAATATCTTGGTTATTCTGAGTAGAAGCTAAAATTAAAAGAATCAAGTCAGAGTTTTGCTTTGATACCATTCTCCTGAATTACAAGTTGACTTGGCAAAGATTCGCTTTTGGAGAGTAGCTGGGGGATGAATGAAAAAGGAAGTTTTCTAGTAACTTAACTCCTTAGTGTCCATGATAATAAGTCACAAGGACACACATGTTTTTGTCCAAGAATTCTTTGTGAAACTTTGAAAACTATGGCTCTGAAATGTAGAAATAACATTGTTTATTTGGGATCATTAACAACTTCTAAAGTTCTGTGATGAAAGTGTAACACACAGCCACACAGAATAAGTCATCATCTTTTGGCCTAAGGGTAAAGAAGAATGAGGCCAAGCAATTGTCTTACTGAAAAAGAATTCAAAGCTATCCCTATGAGTCACAAAGTTTGGAATGGTCACCTGGAAAAATTGAGGAGGCTGTAATTGCTTAGTGGTCACATTCCCAAAAGTCCAAATTCAAGGTCAAAGCTGGAAGAAGTCATGGACAGGAAGGAGGTTCTGTCCTGATTATCAACATAGTTGGAAACAAAGAACTGAACCCAAAAGCTCAGAGTAGTCATTTAATGATGAGGTGCAAGAAGTGATCTAGCTACTCCAGGTGACTGGTTCAAGGTGAACAAACAGAAAATCTGATTCACCAGGAAATCTATACAGATCAGGGCTAGAGGATCCTTTATTCCCACCCTGACATCATTTGTTTGTTCTGTCATTTGCTGACATTTATGTCCAACAAAAGTACTCTGGAAAAATTCCTTGTGTTGGGGATTGTACTAAAATTCATTGACATAATTTTTTCACAAGTTGTATTTTAGAAAAATAAAATTAAATGAAGAATTTTTAAATAGTCATTGCTTTACTTTTATAAACACTTTTTTATTATAGTATAATAGTTATAATGAAGATGCTGACTAAATTGCTTGGCAAAGACACTGTAGCAGGTTTGTTATCCTATCAGGCCATTTTGTACAAAATTATCTAGTGAGAAATGAAGATCTGACCCATAATCCCAAATCATGCAATGATTATAACTGTGGCTTCTATTTTGTATTGCCCTCAAGGAAGCTCCTAAACTATGTAGGAGTTGTCTTTTATTAATTTGTCATATTTTTTCTAAATATTTCCTTCAATTTGTGGTCAATGTGCACCCCAAAACAAGAAAAAAATTAACATCTGACCATGAAAATGACTTTTTGCATATATTAACCTCACAATAAGCTTTGTTCTCCACTATGATTGGCAAATGGAATGTTAGCCTGCAGCTCATGCCTAGTTCTTGGGTTCCAGAAACCCTTCTGGTTATCATCAAACTTCTCCCTATCATCTGATATAAAATATGTGATCTTTTCTTTGTTCAGATTTGATTCAAGCTGACCTCAGCTTAGTATCTTACCCTGACTGCTACATAAAGGTGAAGTAAGCAGATCTTCAATTCTTTTTTCTACTTCCTCTTTCAGTAGCCTTCTCCCCTGTCTTGGCCTACTCCCTCCAGGGAACCCAGGGTCTTGCTTCAGTCCCCGGATGCCTCAGAGTTTTACTTTGTGGTGCCTCATGTAACTATTCCCTCCCTAATCCATGATTTTCTCTGTGGTCCTTCCTTGATACTTACTTGTCTGGTGTTCCTTTCTCCCTTATATCCAGCTCTACTATTGGGGAAAACCAGTGATAAATTGATATATGCTAAAGTATTGATGATTTAGGGAAGTGTTCAATGTTGCTTCATTGAGGATATTTGACTTTTGATAGGGAACTTCAAGAGAAATTAATTCTTGGAATGAAAGGAATGACACCCTGTTAGGAAGGGTCAGAAATATTGATGACTTATCTAGGAAATCAAGAACAGCCCTTTCCATTTTCATGTTTCCCTCCTTGCTTTCTAGGGGCCTAGGAATAAGGCGTCATCCACGACCCTCTGAAGTGTAGGGTCAGCCCTTGCTCAGTAGATTCTCTAAAGAATAATAAAGAAAACTCAATTTGAAAATGCCATTTCAATTAATGCAGTTGTTTCACCAGGGACAGGATTTATAAAGGTCTCAGAAAAGCAGATCATTCTCATTTCATTGTCCTGTCAGTTACTTTACTGCCTTTATTCTTTAAAATTCAAACATTCCTTTTATTTCATTCACTAACAATAGATAACTTTGATCTATGTAATGAAAATGTAGGACACATTTCCAGATATATTCACAGCACTAGCAGAAATGCATTAAACTATTGTGAATCTGTATTTGTTATCCACCAAATGCAATCAACTTTTATTTCCTCTGTCTTTTGAACTTTTCCAATAAATACAGGGTGTAGATTGGAAATTTTAAATTTTTTACACATGCATTTACTGCTGAGATAACAAGCAGGGCCCTTCCAGGTCTGGTATCCAATGATTATAAACTAGATTTTTCTTCTATTAAAACTATCTACATGGCTCTTACCCAACACAAATGGCCAATGACAATATTGAAAGGGTTATTGAACCTTTCCACTGAATTGACACTACTGAATTTAATATCGCCAAACAGTTTTGTTTGTTTCACTTTAACTTGAATTCAGTAGCTGACTCCTGACCAAGTTAACAAACACAGTGACATACTGCCCACTTTGAAAAGTTGTACCTTGATATTATTTTTATTTCCCACTACATTGTGTTTAATATATGGGTCCTAGGGGGTATGAGTAGAAAAAATGCAAGATTAAATCAAGTGAGGGGGGCGGAGCCAAGATGGCGGACTAGAAAGACTCACCTATGCTAGGTCCGAACCCACAGCCCATAGATTTCCTGTAAAAAGAACTCCTGACAAATCCTGGAACAGTGGAAGCCGCGCAGTAACACAGTGAAGGAGATTTCCGTTGCAGAGAG
>JAQQSK010000423.1:0-19777 GCA_028658325.1 Potorous gilbertii
TGTGTGTGTGTGTGTGTGTGTGTGTGTGTGTGTGTGTGTGTGTGTGTGTGTGAGAGAGAGAGAGAGAGAGAGAGAGAGAGAGAGAGAGAGAGAGAGATGGAGTGGAGTTAGGGATAGGATCCTCTACCTTCAAGTGTTTGAAGATTTATGTCTGTTATGCCATTCTCTGGACTGGTTTCCTAAACACACATATTCACACATACAGGAAAAGGCCTAGGTTTGATTTAAAAAGGATTTCTCTTTTCATACTAGTGCATTTAACAACAAACTAAGACTATCCATTAAGTCTTGGTACAGTAGACATAAAACTGATTGTGGAGTCAGAATATCTGCCTTTGCATCCCACTTGTGTGGGATTTATTTAATTTACTTGAGTGGGACACTTATCTCTCTGGCTTTGAGTAGATCACATAATCATCATGGAATTTAGCTTTTTCAAATATAAATGAAGATGTTATAAGGGATAGAATTTGGTGTGTCTTTTGTTCCAGGTTTATGATCCTATGACCTTATGTTCCTCAAAGGACACCGAGTATCATTAGCTGCCAATTGTATATTTTCAAAAAGGTTTACCTCCCTACAAAAACTCATCGTTGTAATAAATGAACTCCCATGACCAAATCCCTATATGAATATATTTATGCTTTTAGTGTTATAGTTCATGGGTGGGTGCTAATCATCACCTACCAAAATCAATTGCACGATTTTATTATCATATTTGAATCTTAAAATTATTTTCCCTTACTGTTTTGGATGAGTGATTATGATGATCCATTTAGTATATATATAGTCAATTGAATTTATACATATATATGTACATATATCATATGTATTATTTAAACACCTAGCACATATCATGTTTGTGTTACAGTTGTTTGATTCTAGATTCAAATGTTCTAGTTCCATCTATTTTGCCATTTAAATTACAAATGCTCTTTCTACACCTGCTACATCACAAACACTCCACAGGAACATTAATTTCCAGTTTTATCTTTCTATAAATAGCACCAGTTCCTTGTGCTAGTTCACAGACTCTCTACCCACTCACAACTGCCCTATGCCTGCTTTCAAACAAGAACTCCTTACTTTCCATACAAATTAACATGTCATTTGTAGTTGGGTATGTGTCCCTTTGCATACATGTTTTAAACTTCTGTGTATTTCTCAAATCTATAAAGAACTCTTTGCTTACCTGACTAAAAGCCTAAGATTAGAAAGGTTCAGAAATCTCCTGCAAGTACCTGGTCTTTGTTATAATAATAAGAGAGCCTTTGGTGTGACAATTGAAACTTTGTTTAGCTAATCTCTTTACAGAAGAAAGAAACCAAAATATAGAGATATTACTGAAAAACATCAAGACGAGGGGGGAGAGAGAAAGCCAGTTTCTCTTCCTTCCCACCTGTCCTTTAATTCATTGCCTTTTACCCTCAATCTAAAATGTTTTCTAGCTGTACAGATGGAGTTTTGGAAATAAATGAAGGACTCTGTTCACCAGCATTATCTTTCACAGTCAAATCACATAAAGTAGGTACTGTGAACTGCACCTGTAACTCTAAAACTGTATTTTAAAAAAAGACTATTTACAATTCATTAACCCCAAGTGTAAATATTGCAGAGACATACACACAAGTTAAATTAGGGTATTTGGAAGGAATTTTGATTAAAATATAAGGGAATAGCATTTGGTGAGAACAATTGACAAATCTGACTCATTTTGTCATTTTGGTAGCTTTTATCAAAGCACAATTCATTTCCTAATATCACAATTTAACGCTTTCATCCAAAGTCAGTGATTGTCTCCCTGAGAGACCCTTCTGTCTTGGATTCCATAAGTGAGTTGATTCTATTGGTCTCAAAATCTAACACTATAGTTTACGAACCCTCACTGGTGTCTTGCCCATTAACAGTAATACAGGAGCTGTATTTACCTCTTAGCGATGGCATTTGCTAATGCAGAGTAAATGCAGTAGCAATGTAGTATCATTCCCATAAAACTGAGGGATCTTCTCCTCCTAATACGTGCAGTGTTTGTGGAAAGAGAGGCAAACATTTAATAGTATCCCTTATTGAATCAGAAGTTTAATAAATGCTAACTTGTAAAATTGAGTTTGAATAGAATTGGTAACAATTACTTGTGAGATAACAGAAATAGAGACCAAAATGCTGGTTTGAAATTACATCCATGTTATGCTATTTCTTTAGTTAATACTTTCATATTGTGAGGTTATGAGATTCTGTAAGACAATAACACCAGTATGAAAAGAGGAACCTTTTCTTTCTTCTTTCTTTAATAAATGGACAGGCTGACAGAAATAAAATGGATAGATAAGTAGCTAGGTGGAGCTTTCGAGTTGTTTTTCCTGCCCAAATCTTTGTGACCCATTTTATTGGCAGAGATACTGGTGCAGTTTGTTATTTCCCTCTCCAGCTCATGAGAAAAGTGAGGCAAACAGGGTTAAGTCCCTTTCCGAGGGACACAGCTAGAAAGTGTCTGAGATCCCATTTGAAGTCATATAGACAAGTATTCTCTACTACAAGCCAAGAACTCTATGCATTTTGTCACCTAGCTGCCCATGAGACATTTCTGTGTAAGAGAGACATAGACAGAAACAGATAATGCCACACATATACGTGTATATGTATATACACATATATATATACATAAATTGACAGAAAGTAAAAGACACATATATATACACATGCAATCTATATGTATATACATATATGTATATGTACTTCATATATCTACTTCACATATGGTAAGTATGTATATACATATATGTATATGCATGTGAACACACATACAAAGTGAGAGACATTGAGTGTGTATGTGTGTGTGCATAACCACACATACACACACACACCCACAAATTCACATATATATATTTAACATTGGCTCTGCAATGACTATACTAACCTGTGAGAGTTACACAATGACTAGCAAGTCAGAAAAACTGTTGCTTCTCAGAGCTGCTTATCGTACTAGTGATGCTTTGAGAGTGAAATCTAGATGAATTGAAAGATGCCTGTATCTGTTGGAAACCACAGATAATCATCCTTGAGCAACTCAAGGGAAACCTTGAGCAGCAGCTGCAAACTCCAAACTTTAGTTAAAAATTTCTAAACATCCTGCTTCTTCACTTATTGTTTCTTCTCCCCTTAACCCCCATTTACCCGAATGAAAGCTTCTAGAAATTATATTATCTAACACTTTCTCCACTTTCCTTTGAGCAACTGAGATCTCTCTCTTTGTTCCATCTGTGCAAGCTCTTCTCAGACAATGAACAATTTTTATGATCTGTGGTCAGACTCTGTTTCTTCTCAGGTTCCAAAGGCCTAGGGGTATACACATACGTAAAAACATACATATATACATTCTAACTCACATGTATACATGTACATATAAACAAACAAACATATGTGTACAGTGTATGTGCACGTGTATATGTATATTGTGTATACATACATATATGTATTGCTTGCGTAAATAAAGTGAGGGAAAAAGAGATTATGTGACAATAAAATAAATGAGAAAATTTTCTAAGATAGAAATTTTTCCATTTTATTAATGTTAATATAAGATTATATGACAATTCTATCCCTACTCCTTTAGGAACAAGAGTTTAATCTCTGTAGGCAATACTTTCTAAGAAGAACCAGGTTTTTTTCTTTTTTTATAAAGGCAAATAAATGCATTCATGTTGCATTGGAAGATGACAGTGGATTTTATTCTGCATTATCTTCTAAAAACACTTCAAAGAATGCAAGATTTATGCGAATTAATATATGTGTATGTATATTTGCACAACACATGTACATAGATACATGCAATATTCATACATAAAAGTAACATATCTCTGTACATGTGTGCGCATATATAGATGCATGCCCACATGCACATGCATATGTGTGCAAATATGTGTATACACATATATGTTTACATATTATATGTGCATGTGTATATATGTATACACACATATATATACATATGCATATTCCTTAAAATATTCTACTGATGTATGTAGAATTCCATATTTCCATTTTAAAGTAATGTTAAATTTTGCCTATGTTCAATTAATGGTACAGTGAGGGGAGCTATGGGGATTGATAATTTCCTTGAAGTTTTAAATGTGAGAAGTAGGTATGAGGTACACATACATACCTTTTTTCTGTCCAAAGTGTTCTAAGTCAAAAAAGAATTGCATGATTCCCTTAACCAGATTTACTATATATCTTGAAATGGTTGCAACAGATTCAGTAGTTTATGTCAATTTTCTTGCATATATTAGTATGAAATTTTAATTGATTTCTTTATATTTTCTTTGGTCTCGTGTATTTCCATATTAATTATTTGACATAAATAACAGAAAGCAATCTTAGTTTGACCGTGTTCCTGCAATTATTCCCTTCCCCCAACCCATCTGCTTTTTCGCTCATCCTTTCCCACAATATGCCCATTTTCAGCATAAACTTATATACAAAAAAAAAATTAAAAAAGACTTGTTCACTAAAATCTAAAAATTCACCCCCAATCCATCTGCCCTTGAATGTTATATGTCTTTTATCTTACTCCCACACCAAATGTGCAATCAATAACAGGAACACCAGTTGAGATTACCAATATCGTTTTTTCCAAACCATAGAATTCTGAATTAGATAATATGCCATAATGAATGATATTGAATTCATATGGATTTATATAACATAACACAAATGAGAGATAACAGTATATTTTAGATAGAAATTCTTTTTTTAATGTTTCATGACAATGTGAAACCCACTTCTATAAGTATTAGTTTTCTTCCCTCTCCCTAATAGATTTGTTGTATGATGCTGGAGAAGTTATACAGCTTCACAGATTCAAGGAATAAGTTGTGGAGTAATTGTTGAACTCTTATAAAGAGGACTTCCTTATCCAGGATTTCTTGTTTCAATTGTTAATTAATTAATTTTTAATTTTCAACATTAATTTCCACAACATTTTGGTTCCAAATTTTCTCACCATCAGTCCCCTCCCCCTCCCCCTGAAATGGCGTGAATTGTGATCACCCCCTCCCCCAAACTCTCTTCACATTTATCACACCCCTCCATTATCCCAATCCCCCTTATTTCTTGTAGGGCAACATAGATTTCTATACCCCTTGCCTGTAGATCTTATTTCCCTTTTTCCCTCCCCACTCACTCACATTGAGAAAACAAGTAACTCAATATAGGTTATAGATAGGTAGTTACACAAAACACTTCCATAATAATCATGTAGTGAAAAACTAAGTAAATTTTCCTCCATCCTATCTTGCCCCCAGTTATTATATGTTCTCCTTTGACTCTGTCCCTTTTAAAAACCTTTTACTCCTTCTGACTACCCCCTCCTCTAATCTTCCCTTCTTTCTATCATTTCCCATCTTATCCCATTCCCCCTCACTTTCCTGCAGGGTAAGATACCCAATTGAGTGCATATGCAATTCCCTCCATAAGACAAATCTAATGAGAGGAATGTTCACTTCTTCTCATCTCCTACCTTTTCCCCTCCACTATGAACAGTTTTTTCTTGACTCTTTTATGTGAGATAATCTACCCCCTCTATCTTTTTTCCTCCTCCCAACACCTTCCTCTCTCACCACTCAATTTGGCTTTTAGATATCATCCCTTCATATTCAACACACCCTCTGTCCGTCTGTCTATCTGTCTATCTATCTGAATGTCTGTCTGTCTGTCTGTTTACTTATCTATCTCCTTCAACTACCCAACTACTAAGAAAGGTCTTATAAGTTACAAATATCATTTTCCATGTAGAAATTTAAACAGTTTAACTTTAGTAAGTCCCTTATGATATCTCTATCCTATTTACCTTTTCATGCTTCTCTTAATTCTTGTATTTCAAAGTCTATTCATCTCTGGAGTCTTCATAAAAAATGCTTGAAAGTCCTCTATTTCACTGAATGTCTATCCCCCACCTCCGAATTATTTTGCTCAGTTTTGCTGAATAGGTGATGCTTGGTTTTAATCCTAGCTCCACTGACTTCCAGAATATCATATTCTAAGACCATCAGTTACATAATGAAGAAGCTGCAAGATCTTGTATAGTCCTGATTGTATTTCAACAATATTGTTTCTTTCTGGTTGCTTAAAATATTTTCACCTTGATCTGTGAATTCTGGAATTTGGCTACAAAATTCCTAGATTTTGTTTTGAGATCTCTTTCAAGAGGTAGTGCATGGATTCTTTCAATTTCTATTTTGCCCTCTGGTTTTAGAATCTCAACTTAGTTTTCCTTGATAATTTTTTGAAAGATGACATCTAGACTCATTTCTTTAAATCATACCTTTCAGGTAGGCCAATGATTTATAAATTATTTCTCCTGAATCTCTTTCCCAGATCAGTGATTTTTCCAATAAGATATTTCAAATTATCTTATATTTTTCTTACTTTTTATTATGTTTTATAATTTCTTGATTTCTCATAAAGTCATTAGTTTCCATTTGCTCCATTCTAATTTTTAAGGAATTGTGTTCTATAGTGACCACTGGAACTCGTTGTCCATTTGGTCAGTTCTACTTTTTAAGGCATTCTTGTTCTCATTGACTATTTGAACCACTTTTGCCAGAGAAAATATTCTGCTTAATTCTCTGATCCAATTCCATAGCTCTTTCTCTGGATCTGAATGGAATTTTGCCTCAAGAGTCCAGTGGGAATGTTTATGTCCTTGCATTGCTGGGAAGGGCTAAGCCAATTAGAAAACTTCTTCACATACTCTGATAGTTATTGTGTACAGTGTTCTCCTGGTTCTGCTCTTTTTACTCAGTATCAGTTAATATAAGTACTTCCAGGTCACTCTGAAGTCTTACTGTTCATCATTTCTTATAGCACATTGGTATACCATTACATCCATGTATCACAACTTGCAAAGCCATTCTCCAAATAATGGGCATCCCGTTGATTTCCAATTCTTAGTCACCACAAAGAGAGCTACTATAAATATTTTTGTACATGTGGAACCCTTTTAAATTTTTATAATCTCTTTGGGATATAGTCCTAGAAGCGTTACTGCTGGATCAAAGAGTATGAACATGTTATTGTGTGCCCTTTGGGCATAGCTCCAAACTGGTCTCCAAAATGGATGGAATGGTACACAACTCCACCGGCAATGAATAAGTGTTCCAACTCTGCCACATCTTCTTCAATATTTATCATTTTCCTATTTTGTCATCTTAGACAATTTGATAAGTGAGATGTGATACCTTAGAGTTGTTTTGATTTGTATCTCTCTAATCAATAGTGTTTTGGTGCATTTGTTTATATGACTATAGATAGCTTTAATTTCTTCCTCTGAAAATGGCCTTTTCCTATCCTTTGGCCATTCATTAATTGAAGAATAACTTGTATACTTACACATTTGTCTCAGTTCTCTATATATTTTAGAAATGATACCTTTAGCGCCGACACTAGTTAAAAAGATTATTTTTCAGTTTTCTGCTTCCCCCTTAATCTTAGCTACATTGACTTTGTTTCTTCAAAAACTTTTCAATTAAATATAATAAAAAGTATCTGTTTTTTTTTTAATTTCCTAGTGTTCTCTATCTCTTGGTTTGTCAAAAATTGCTCTACACTCCATAAATCTGACAAATAAAATATTCTTTGCTACCCTAATTTGTTTATATTTTCAACCTTTACACCTAGTTCATGTACCCATTTGGACTTTATTGTGGTATATGGTTTCAGGCATTACTCTCTGCCCGGTTTCTGCCACATTATTTTCCAATTTTTCAGCAGTTTATTTCAAACAGTTGGTACTTATCCCAGAAACTGCGATCCTTGGATTTGTCAAACAATAGACTTTTACAATCACTGGCTACTGAGTCTTATATACCTAACTTATTCTACTGCTCTGCTGTTGTATTTCTTAATCAGTATCAAGTGGTTTTCATGAATGCTGTTTTATAACACGATTTAAGATCTTTTATGGCTAAGATACCTTCACTAGCTTTTCTTTTCATTAATTCCTTTGATATTCTGGGCTTTTTGTTCTTCTAGATAATAGTTGATATTTTTTCTAGCTCTGTGAAATAGTATACTGTTTGTTTATCAGAGGTTTATCAATTTTATTGGTGTTTTCATAAAACCAGCTCATAGTTTTATTTATTGAGTCAGTAGTTTTCTTAGTTTCTATTTTTATTAATCTCTCCTTTTGTTTTCATTATTTCTAATTCGATATTTAATTTGAGATTTTCAATTTGTTCTACCCTAGTTTTTTCAATTGCATGCCCAATTCATTGATCTCCTCTTTCTGTGTTTCACCTATTTGTGTATATGTGTAGGTCGTTGTGTGTGTGTACACAGACTGATAGATAAATCGATAGATAGATGGATAGATACATCTTCTTATTTTGTTATTTTTCACCCCATATGGGTTTTTCCTTAGTAAAGATGTTGGAGTGGTTTAACAATTTATTCATCAGTGCATTAGTTCAAACAGAACTTAATTGATAATGCATGTGTGTAGATAGATATATAGATAAATAAATAGATAGACAGATAGACAGGAATATATATCTGTCTTGAAATGCAACTTTAGACACTTAAAAGTTGTGTGACCTTGGAGAAGTCAATTAATTTAGTTTGCCTTAGTTTTTCACCTGTAAAATGATCTAGAGAAGGTAATGACAAGCCACTCATTACCCTTGGCAAAAAAAAAAAAATAAACAAACAAAAAATAAACAAGTAGGGTCAGGTGAAGAGTTGGATATAATTGAAGCAACTCAACAAAAACAATTCAGTTATACAATTTGTTTATTTTCTGCTCCCATTCATTGCTCCTGGATCTGTCCTGTAGCTAAACAAAAGTCAAATTCTTCTTATACTTCAGGGCTTTTCAATCACTTAGAGACAAATGAAATATTATTGTCTCAGCCTACTTTCCTAGAGGCTGAATATTCCACATACTTTCTACTACCTCCCCCCACTCTTTTTTTCTCAGTGACCTCATAGGTTCCCAAATGTTTAATTCACATTTCTAATTAACTGATTCCAAAATTTAAATATCCAGTTCCTGGCTTTTTCTTGAGTTCTAGTCCAGTATTTCCAAATGATTACTATATATTTTGAACTGTATATGCCATAGACATCTCAAATTCAATGTATCTGCAAATACTAATTACCTTTTCTCCAATACCTACCTTTAATGTCAATGCACCAATCCTTTGCAATCATTGAACATTTAATTTTCTTTTATAGCATTTAGCATTTAACCTTCTTATAGTAAAAGTCACATGTGTATAATCATCTTTTACCTCCTCTTTCTTAAATCTAAAATATATTTTCTACTATATTCTATACTGGTTAATGATTTCTATTTCTATACATATTTTCCTCTTCACACAATTCTTATTTTTTCTTCTTATTAGATGTGCCACCTTTTGTGTCCTTGTTTTCATTCTTGAATATCTCTTATGCTTCTTAGTCTTGTTTAACCTGTGATATTTTATTCCAAACCAACATATTGTTTATTATGTACTGTTTTAGTTTTGGTAATTTGGGAGGGGACCTGTTTTTATCTTTTTATGTGTGTATTTCCATATATATATATATGCACACACACACACACACACACACACACACACACACACACACATATATATATATGTAAAATTTTATTTCCCTGAAAGAGTTAATGCTTCCCTATCGTGTGTATGAACTACTAAGAATTATTTTTCACAGTCAAAGAACAAGGCTCAATAAACATATAAAATGATTGTTGTCAAACTCTTGCTCCTGGTCATTGACAACCATTACATTATTCAAATTGTCTCTTTACCTGACATTTAAAATGAAACATGAAAATGTCACCAAATCATTAATGAAACTGCTTGCAGTATAAAGCAAAGGAGCATTTAAATCCCCTTGCATTCTTATGTTTGTTATTTTCATTAAAATGGTACATTTCTAAAAACGTGTATGAAAACAGTTTTTAAGGACCTACTATAGGTGAAGCACTGTGCTAAGTCATGAAGATAAAAAGAAAGACAGATAAATAAAAGATCAATAAAGGAATGGCAATGGGGAGGTAATATCTTATTAACTATGTAGCATAAATTATTTATGTACAAGGGAATTGGAAATAATGAACCAGAGGATGGCACTAGAATTAGGGGGAATCAAGAAAGGGTTCCTGTAGAAGGTGTAATTTTAGCTGAATCTTGAGGAAAACCAGGGAACCTAGGAAGCAGAAATGAAGAGGTAGAGCATTTCAAACCTGAAGACAGCCATCAGTTTCCATATTTTCTATCTCTACCTGTGTGTGGCATATGTGTATATGCTGCTATTGAGTCTATTTCCAGAAATAGGTAATGTGTAAGGGGACAGACGGCTTTTTTTCTATTTGGAAGATCCACAAGTAATTTGTGACTTTTCATCACTTTACTACACTCAGAATTGAACTGTGTCTTTTCTCACTAATTATACTTTTTGTATTTGTATGTATGTGTGAGCAACTGCAGATATATATATATATATATATGTGTGTGTGTGTGTATGTATATATAAACACGAATATGCTGTATAGATACACATGCAAACATGCACATATACATATACATGTGTGCATATATATGTGTGTGTATATATATGGATATATGAATGCATATGTATGTACATACATATTAGCTCAATTATACCTAGTCTGAGAAAACTATTTTATCAGCCACTTTGAATTTAGAAATACTTTCTCACCAGGAATTGAACTAGTAGAGGAGAAATTATGACTACTTTTGGGGGAAGGTGATATTGATTTCCTTTTTCTATTGTTCTTACTATTATTTTTAAGTAAATTTCACTTTGTAATAGGAACAGCTAATGTCTGAGGAGGGATTGGAAATCATGTTTTAGTTTAGTTTAATTTTTCACTTGCAGTTCAATAATTTAATCTGTTTAATAAAGGTTATAAACACTTAACTGAAGAAAAGCATAAGAGGTAGTACCAAGATGGCAGAATGAGAGCAACTACTCACCTAAGCTCTTATACAAACTCCCTCAGATACTTCTAAAAAGAGAATCTGACCAGATGTTGTAGGAGGAGAATTCAATTGGAGACAGACGTGGAAGATTCACATCCCAGGACAGACTGGAAGGTCAACAGTAAGGATCCAGTGCACGGGACTGGAAGAGCAAACAGTGCATAGGTCACAGGATGTACCAGTGTGTCCACAATGTGGAAGGGCCAAGAAGGAAGGCCCTGGCATTCTGACACAGGGCGCCTACACTGCAGAATCTTAGGCATATCAGACCAGGATAGGAGCCTCGGTACCCTGGGGAATTGGGAAGACACTGGGGCAGACAGGATTACAAGCCACTGAGTCCACCTATGCTTTAACTCAGCACAGGAGACCAGCTATAGTGAGAACACCCCTCCCACACAGCTAACTCCAGGACAACTCCTGGAAACCCACAAAGACTTCACCTGGCCTCTGCTTTCTCATACTAGCCAATTCAGCACCAAGTAAGCTGCAGCATTTTAACTTCTAGTTGAAAGAATAGGAGGGCACAAGACACAAAGTCTGAAGTTCAAGGCACAACAACAGTGGGAAAGAGAACCTTATACCCTAGAAGTAGAGATTTAATTTGAAAGCCAGGAAAAGGGTTACCATCATCGTCATGGCTAAGAAGCAAAGCGGAAAAGAAAACACAATAGAATATTTCTATAGGAAAAAGACCCAAAACACAAATAACAAAGGGGTCAGCACCGAGACTGTACTCCCATCTGAAATTTCAGAAGAAATTATGAGCTAGTGGAAAGCACAAAGACCACGTTTGGAAGAGGTGAAGAAGGATTTTAAAAGTCAAATTAAAGAAATGGAAGAAAAACTGGCCAATGATTTTAAAAATATGAAAAAGAAATTCACTGAACAGAACAGATCCTTAAAAATGAAATTTGGACAAATGGAAAAAGAAGCACAAAACCTAACTGGAAAAACTGAAAAAAGGGAAAAGGAAACACAAAAACTAATTGGAGAAAATAACTCTTTAAATGAAATAATTCGACATATGGAAAAGGAGATGCAAAATTGAATTGAAGAAAACATTTTAGTAAAAATTAGAGGGTGGCGGAGCCAAGATGGTGGAGTAGAAAGACTCACATATGCTAGCTCCGAACCCACAAAGAACTCCCAACAAATTCTGGAGAAGGGGAAGTCTCACAGAAACAGAGCGAAGGAGATTTCCATTACAGAGAGCCCTGAAAAACCAACACCAAAGGTCCATCGCTCAATGGGCGGGAGCAGAGCCCAGCCCTGCCCTGGACGCATGGCACGGAGAGGAACAGATCCAGCAGATCTGAGCAGGCTTCATCGACTGAAAGTCCAGTGGCCACGAAGGTCCCTCCACCCAAAGATGCACAGGTCAATGAAAGAGACGCCTGGATGGACTGAGACGGGAGCGGGTTGTCTCCATGACTCGGACCCCCTTGGGAGGCAGTGGCAGAGGCAGCAGGTGACCAGAGGATGCCAGAGCAGGCAGGAGCTCTGCAGCAGCTCCATTACCGAAGGTCTCTGCATAAACCTCTGAGGGAACTGAGCCTGGGCAGCCTTGCCCCATCTGAGAACCTCATTTAATCTTACCCTGAATAGCAGCCTCACCTGCTGAAAGCCCTGAGGCTGAGGAGCAGCACTTGACTCTCAGACCCCAAGTACTAGCTGGGCGGATCTAGACAGGGGTGGAGAGGAATCTCGGAAGTCAAGTAACTGGCTGGGAAAATGCTCAGAAAAGGGAAAAAAAATAAGACCATAGAAAGTTGCTTTCTGGGTGACAAGATGTTTCCGCCGTTCCTTTCTGATGAGGAAGAAAACTGTTTACCATCAGGTAAAGACATATGAGTCAAGGCCTCTGTATCCCGCCACGGAAGAGCTCAAAAAGGATTTTGAAAATCAAGTTAGACAGGGGGAGGAAAAACTGGGAAGAGAAACGAGAGAGATGCAAGAAAAGAATGAAAAACAGGTCAATACCTTGATAAAAGAAACCCAAAAAGTGCTGAAGAAAATAACACCTTGAAAAATAGGCTAACTCAATTGGCAAAAGAGGTTCAAAAAGCCGATGAGGAGAAGAATGCTTTCAAAAGCGGCACTAGTCAAGTGGAAAAAGAGGTTCAAAGCTCACTGAAGAAAATAGTTCTCTCAAAATTAGAATGGAACAGATGGAGGCCAATGACTTTCTGAGAAAACAAGAAATCACAAAACAAAACCAAAGGATGAAAAAATGGAAGATAATATGAAAGATCTCATTGGAAAAAACAACTGACCTGGAAAATAGATCCAGGAGAGACAATGTAAAAATATGGGACTACCTGAAAGCCCTGATCAAAAGAAGAGCCTAGACATCATCCTTCATAAAATTATCAAGGAAAACTGCCCTGATATTCTAGAACCAAGAGGCAAAATAAGTATTCAAGAATCCACCAATCACTGCCTGAAAGAGATCCAAAAAGAGAAACTCCTAGGAACATTGTGGCCAAATTCCAGAGTTCCCACGTCAAGGAGAAAATATTGCAAGCAGTTAGAAAGAAACAATTCCAGTTTTGTGGAAATACAATGAGGATAACACAAGATCTAGGAGCTTCTACATTAAGGGATCGAAGGGAGTGGAATAGGATATTCCAGAAGTCAAAGGAACTCTGTCTAAAATCAAGAATCACCTATCCAGCAAAACTGAGTATAATACTTCAGGGGAAAATATGGTCTTTCAATGAAATAGAGGCCTTTCAAGCATTATTTATGATAAGACCAGAGCTGGAAAAAAAATTCACTTTCAAACACAAAAATGAGAAGGAGCATGAAAAAGTAAACAGCAAAGAGAAGTCATAAAAGACTTATCAATGTTGAACTGTTTCCATCCCTATATGGAAAGACAGTATTTGTAACTCCTGAAATTTTACAGTATCTGGATAATTGGTGGGATTACACATACACATACACACACACACGCATACACATGTACGTGCATGCACACACACACACACACACACATACACACATGCACGTATACACAGAGACAGAGAGCATAGAGTTAATTGAATAGGATGGGATCATATTTTTTAAAAAAATTAAGGTAAATGTATAAGAGAAATGCATTGTGAGGAGAGAAGGTGAAATGGAATGGGGCAAATTATCTCTCATAAAAGAGGTAAGCAGGAGACTTTTTAGTTGAGGGAAAAAGGGGAGAGCTCAGAAAAAAACATGAAGTTTACTGTCATCATATTTGACTAAAGGAAGGAATAAAATGCACACTCATTTTGGTATGAAAACATATCTTACAATCCAAGATATTCGGGGAAGCCATGATGAAAAACAGTCTAGATAATATCTTCCAATAAATCCTGTAGAAAATTGCCCAGAAATGCGAGATCGAGTGGGGAAAATAGTCATCAAAAGAATACACCTTTCACCTCATGAAAGGGATCCCAAACTAAAAACACTAGGAAATATTGTTGCCAAATTCCTGAGCTATCAAGTGAAGGATAAAATATCACAGGTAGTTAGAAAGAAAGGAGCAGCATTCTTGGTTACCTTGCAGCTTCTACATTAAAAGATGGAAGGAATTGGAATGTGGTATTGCAAAAGGCAAAGGAGCTGAGACTACAACGAAGGATCAATTACCCAGCAAAATTCCGCATAATACTTCAGGCTAGGAGATGGAAATCAAATGAAATAAGGCATTTCCAGAGTTTCCTGATAAATAGACCAGAACTCAATACAAAATTCGATCTTCAAACTCAGGTCTCAAGAGAGGTATAAAAAGGGAAACAGAGGAAAACAAAACTTATTACTCAATTTGGGCAAACTGTTTACTTCCCGATAAGGGAAGAAGATACTCGCCAATTTTGAGAATTGTATATCTATTATGAAAAATAAAAGAGATATACAGAGACAGAGGGAAATGGTATAAAGTAAATTATGTTATGCTGAAAATATGATTTAAACATGTGAAGAGATTGTAACAGGAGATATGCAAAGGAGGAAGCAGAAAATGGTAAATTACATCACATGAAGAAGTAAAACATTTTACTACAGTAGAGGGAAGGAGGGGAGGGAGATGAGAATTATTTGAGAGGCATTCTCATCTGAATTGATTCAAGGAGGCAAGAAAAACTTAATTAAATACATAAATCTAATTAGCTTTATAAGCAGAAGGAGGGGAAGAGGGAAAGAAAGTGGAGGTGAGCTTAAGAGAGAAGAAGGAGTAAGAATAAAGGGGAGTAAAAGTTAGGAGGGCTGAAACAAGGAAGGGAAGACTGAATGAGATGGTGGTCAAAAACTAAAACTATTGTGGAGGAGAAGGGAGAAATGAGAACTAAAAGCACCAAAGGTGGGAAAGAGGATGGAGGGAAAGATAGAGATAGTATCATAACTGTAAATGTAAATGGGATGAATTTTCCTATAAAACAGAAACCGATAGTAGAATGGATTAAAAGCCATAATGTAACAATATATTGTTTGCAAGAAACACATTTGAAATGGTAGATACACACAGTATAAAGGTAAAGATAGGAGTGAATATAGTGTGCTTCAACTGCTGTAACAAAACTAGGGATAGCAAAACTAATCTCAGACAAAGCAAAAGCAGAAATAGATACAATCAAAAGAGATAAAGAAGGAAATTATATTCTGTGTAAAGGTTCCATAATGAAACAATATCGTTACTAAACATATGTAATCTAAGTTTTATAGCATCCATATTCTTAGAGGGGAAGTTAAGGGAGTTACAGGAAGAAATAGAGAGGAAAACTGTACTCGTTGGAGACCTCAAACTCCCCCTCTCTGAACCTGATAAATCTAACCTTAAAACCAGCAATAAAAAAGTTAAGGAGGCGAAAAAAACCCCGGATGAGATAGATATGATAGCTCTCTGGAGAAAATTGAATAGGGATAGAAGGAATGTACCTTTTATGCAGCAGTACATGCCACATATATTAAAACTGACCATGTATTAGGGCCAAAAACCTCACAGTCGCATTCATAAAGGTAGAAATAGTAAATAAATCTTTCTCTGATCATAGTGTAATAAAAATCCTATACAATAAAAGACCATGAAAAAATAGACCAAATATTGATTGGAAACTAAATAATACAATCATAAAGAAGAAGTGGGTTAAACAACAAATCATACAAACAATCAACAATTTAATTCAAGCAAATGATAATAATGAGGTAACCTACGAAATCATATGGGATACTGCAAAAGCAGTTCTTAGGGGAAGCTTTGTATACTTGAATGCCTACATGAATTGAGAGAAAAAGGAGATCATGAGCACGCAGCTGAAAAAAAATTGAAAAAGAACAAATTGAAAATCTCCAAGTAAATACCAATTTGGAAATATTAAAAACGAAAGAAGAAATTAGTAAAATTGAAATGAAGAGAATGATTGAATTAATAAATAAAACAAAGAGATCCTTTTACGAAAAAAAAATCAACTTGATAAACCATTGGTAAATTTGGTTTTAAACAAAAGAAGAAAACCAAATTACCAATATCAAAAATGAAAGGGTTGAACTCACCTCCAATAAGGAGGAAATTAAAACAATAATTAGAAATTAATTTGCCCAAATTTTCGTCCATAAATTTGACAATCTCAGTGAGATATATGAGTATTTTAAGAAATATAACTCGCCCATATTAGCAGTAGAGGAAGTTGAATACTTAAATAGCCCCACTTCAGAAAAAGAAATTGAACAAACAATCAATGAACACACTGGGAAAAAGTGTTCAGAGGCGGATGTATTTACAAGTGAGTTATATCAAACATTTAAAGAACAGTTAATTCCAATAGTATATAAACTATTTGGGGGAAATGGGGAAGAAGGGGTCCTCCCAAGTTCTTTTTATGATACAAATATGGTTTGATACCCAAACAAGGCAGAGAAAACACGGAGAAATAAAATTATAGAGCAATTTCTGTAATGAATATAAATGCTAAAATTTTAAAAAGATTGCAACAAAGAGAATACAGTAACTTATCATGAGTATAATACATTGCAATAAGGTGGGATTCATACCAGGAATGCAGGGCTGATTCAATATTGGGACAACTATTAGCATTCTTGATCATATCAACAACAAAACTAACAGAAACCTCCTGATTATCTCAATAGATGAAATAAATCTTTTGACAAAATACAACATCAATTAATATTAAAAACACTGGGGAGTATAGAAATAAAGGGAACTTTCAACAAAATATTAAGCAATATCTATCTAAAACTGTCAGCAAACATTATATGCAGTGGAGATGAAGTAGAAGCATTTCCAATAAGATCAGGAGTGAATCAAGGATCTGCATTATCACCACTATTATGCAATGTAGTATTGGAAATATTAGCTGTAGCAATTAGACAAGGCAAAGAAAGTGAAGGAATTAGAGTAGTCTATGAAGAAACTATGTTATCACTCTTTGCCGATGATATGATGTTATACTTAGAGAATCCCAGAGATTCAAGGAAAAAATTACTTAAAATAATAAAAACTGGTAAAGTTGCAGATTACAAAATAAACCCACACAAATCTTTGGTATATCTATATATTATTAACAAAGCCCAACAACAAGAGATAGAAAGAGAAATCCCTTTTAAAGCTATCATAGACACTATAAAATCCTTAGCAGTATACCTGACAAAACAAATCTAGGGACTATATGAAGGCAATTACAAGACAAAATTCACACAAATAAAGTCAGATATAAGTAAGGGGAAAAACATCAGTTGCTCGTGGGTAGCCTGAGCCAATAGGTTAAAAATGACAATTGTACCTAAATTAATTAGTAATTTAGTGCCATACCAATAAAACTCTCTGATAATTTTATTCTAGTGCTGGAAAAAAATAATATCAAAATTCATCTGGAAGAAAAAATGGTCCAGAATAGCAACAGAAGTAATGAAAAGGAATGTTGGAGAAGATAGTCTACCTCTACCACATCTCAAATTTTATTATAAAGCAGCAATTATCAAAATCACTTGGTACTAGCTAAATAATAGCAAGTCAGACATGTGGAACATGCTAAGTACTCAAGATATAGGCAATGTATATAGGAATCTACTGTTTGATAAACTTATAAACCCCAGTTTCTGGCATAAGAACTCATTCTTTGACAAAAATTGTTGGGAAAACTGGATAAAAGCGTGACGGAAAGTAGGCATAAACCAATGCCTGACACCGTACACAAAAATAAATTCCAAATGGGTAAATGATCTAGGTACAATGATTAATACTATAAGAAAATTGTTGGTGCAAGGAATAGTGTATTCATCATATTTGTTGAGAAGGGAAGAATTTTTGACTAAAGAAGAGATAGAAAGCATGATAAAGTGTGAAATGGATAGTTTTGATTATATTAAACTGAAAAGATTTTGCACGACCAAATCCAATGCAACCAAGATTAGGAGGGAAGGAAAAACTGGGAAAGAATTTTTGCAACTACTGTCTGTTATAATGGCTTCATTTCCAAAATATATAGAGAACTGACACAAATATACAAGAATACAAGTCATTCCACAATTTAGCAATAGTCAAAGGATATTAACAGGTAGTTTTCAGAGGATGAAGTTAAAGATATCAAGAGGCATATGATAAAATGCTCTGAATCACTACTGATTAGAGAGATGCAAATCAACACCACATCACACCTATAAGATTTACTAACATGACAGACAAGAAGATGATAAGTCTTGGAGAAGTTATGGGCATGTCAGAACACTAATTCATGTTTGATGGAGCTGTGCGTTGATCCAACCATTCTGGCGAGTAATTTGTAACTATGCCCAAAGGGCTACAAATTGTGCATACTCTTTGATGCAACAATATTGCTTCCAAGATTGTATCCCCAAGAGATCATAAAAATGGGAAATGGTCTCACATGAAGAAAAATATTTATAAGAACCCTCTTTGTGGTGGACAAAAACTGGAAGTCAAAAGGATTCCCATCAATTGGGGAATGGCTGAATATATTATGGTAAATGGGTGTAATGGAATACTATTGTGCTATAAAAAATGATGAACAGGAAGACTTCAGAGAGACATAGAAAACGTATGTGATCTGATGCTTAGTGCTAGGAGCAGAAACAGGAGAACTTTGTATACAGCAACCACCACAGTTTGCGAGGACTTTTTCTGGTAGACTTAGAACTTCATTGCAATGCAAGGATTTAAAAAATTCCCAGTATTATTTTAAGTCAAACTGCATTGCACAGCCAGAGAATGAACTATAGAATTCAACCACAGATTGTAGCAGATCATTTTCTTTTACATTATATTTTAGTTTGTTATATGGTTACTTCCATTCACTTTAATTCTTCTATACAACATGACTATAGTGAAACTGTATTTAATAGGAAAGTATGTGCAAAACCTATATAAAATTTTATGCGGCCTTAGGGAGGGAGGGAGGATGTGGGTGGGAGAGGGAGGGGGAAAAAGGAAAGAAAATATCTAGGTTGAATGGTAGTGATTGAGGGACACTGAAAATAAATCCCTTAAAAATAAAAAAAAAATAGAATGGAACAAATGGAAGCTAATGGTTTCACAAGACACCAAGAAATTACTAAACAAATCAAAAGAATGAAAAATTAGAAGATAATGTAAAATATCTTTTTGAAAAAATCAAGAAGAAATCATAGAAACAATCAACAACTTCATTCTAGAGAATGACAATAATGAGACAACCTACCAAATTTTATGGGATACTGCAAAAGCAGTCCTTAGGGGAAGCTTTATATCTTTGAATGCCTACATAAATAAAATAGAG
>JAQQSK010000424.1:0-19763 GCA_028658325.1 Potorous gilbertii
ATTTATGTATGTATAGAGTTGGATCTTCAATAGCATATGAGCTTCCTAAAGGAATTGTAATTAGAGTGGAAACTTTTGAGAAAATAACAAGATCAGATAATCTTATATGTCAAAAGCAAATAATAGCATCCTGGGGCTCTTGGTTTATTTCTTTGTTTTCCTAATTTCTGACATTGCTTTTAATGCTCCTTTTATTTGAATTCTACATATTGAAATTGCTAGTCATATTTATGTCTCCTGGACTATTGGTTATCCAACTGCAGATGGTCATGCAATAAGGATACCTCCTCATCCCCTGGATGCTCCTTCTGCCTCTGGTCCCCATCCCCACTCAGAAAAGGACAGTTCCTTTGTCCCTCTTCCAAAAGCATTTGGATGTATGGTGAGGCAGACAGGAGCACTGAGGCAGAGAAGCAAGCGAGAGGCAGGATGTGAGGTGTGAGATAAGATGCAGGGTGTGACTAGCCAGAAAAAAATGATCAAAGAAGCCTATGTATTGAAGTCCCTCACTATGGGAACTTGCCTGTGTGCTTTCTAACTATTCTGTGATCTGGGTCCCACATTGAACCACTTCTATTCCTAGTCCACCTATTCTTGATTCCCACCCTGTGCCTAGGATTGGGCCTGCTTCCCTAGGACTGGAATTTTAATACCTTAGTTCAGATAGGGAACTCTGTGGGGCAAGACAGAGTACATGATTGCTGGGTTTGTGAACATCATTCCCAGGAGACTAGCTTACTCCCCATAGCTCTCCCCTATTACCTGAAGACCTTGCATGGAATTTATCCTTTGAACACTTGAAGGACATTACAGGCAGCCTCTTCCCTGCAAGACATCTACTCCAGCCCGATATCTCCCCCTTCTCTTTCTGTGGATTGTGGTTCCTCTCCCTTCTTTCCCCCATTATGACCTCATTATTAATCATTTTACTTGCTCTTATATTTGATCCATGCTTGTGTAACCTTCTGGTTCACTTTGTATCTTCTCATCTGCAGAAATTCCACTTTCAACTCTTAGGATACCATTCCCTACCCTTATTGTCCCCAAGTGGTTTGCCTCTCTCCACCCTGGACTTAGCAGGCACTATATTCCACACCTCCAAACTGCCCACCTCACCCTTAATCTATTCTTCATCCTTAAAATGAACTCTTCACCACTGTTCAGCAGGAAGCAGTCAACAAAGACAATGGCCTTTGCCCCTTTTTTCTAAAGGATTTTTCTTGCCTAGTGCTTCATTGAGGAAATGAAGTGGATACAAACTGTGCCCTCAAGATTAAAGGAAATATTAAGGGTTACTTTTCCAGGCCCCTTTAGGGGGGTTTGAAGCTCTTTCTGTAGCCCATCCTGTAACTTGAGGGTGTCTTAGAGTGCTTCCCCCATATCTTGAAATATCGCACAACTTGTACCAAAAGGATTGCTTTTATCCCCTTTATCCTGTGTTCCCTCTCCTGTCATTTATCTTCCTCATCCTATGTCATGACAATTTTCCTTATCTTGTAAGCAACCTTCTTTCTCATCTTGTTTGTACTAATCCTGCCCCTAATCTTCAACCCCCATAAGAAACCCTAAAAATTACACCATCATCCTGAACATCTCTATATAAGCATAACTCCCCCAAATATCTGGGTTTCATTTATCTTTCTTGCTAAGGAGGTCCATAATGCTTTTTCATGTAAAACAAAAAGCTCCTATTGGCTAAAAGAGAAGATCTAAGTGAATTCTTTCACACCTAAAACTGTTCTCCAAAGTCTGACCTCAAAAAGACTCAACCAAATTCCCTCTCGTTGGTAGCTGCTACAGACATTGGCCAATTATCAGTGACTTCCTTAGTCTGGCAGGCTATTGCTGCCTCTGGATCCCCAATTTTTCAGGTATTTCCTGCCCCATTTATGACCTCCTAAAGGATTCTGCACATGAGCCCTTAGCTCTCTCCTCTGAAGCTCAAAACTCCTTTGAATCTTTGAAGTCAGCCACCCAACACTCATCTACTCTTCTCTCCCATTTGATTTATTCATCTCTGAAAAAGGAGGAAACTTGGTTGGTGTAGCAGTTGGTGTACTAACACAAAAACGTTGTTGAAAACTTTCATCCTGAGGGATCCTATAGTAAAACTTCAAATAATGTTTCTAAGGGCCTCCCAGGCTATATTTAGGTAGTAGTGGCCTGTCTCTGCCACTGAGTCCATTTATCTTGATTCTTCCTTAATATTACATGTTCCTCATGCTGTTGAAACATTCCTGAATTCATACCATATTCAGCATTTGTCCTCCAGCAGGCTACCCAACTTTGAAGTGACTGTTATCCAAGCCTAATTTGACCATCAAACACGTAAAAGTCACTCAAGTGTGCAATCTATCTACTTGAAGTAGAAAGTGAGAATGAGACTTTGGACCATGACTGTGTAATTAATCTGAATGTCTTGCTTTCTGCCCCGGAGGACATGAAGGAAATCCCCTTAGCGGGAGCAGACTTTAACTGTTATTATGAAGGACCTTGCCTCAGAAATGGGGAAGAATGCTTGGTTACTGGTTATGACATCATCACCACCACAAAAGTGATTGAAGCTTCAACACTATTTGCTGCCCATTCAGCACAACAAGCCAAACTTGAGGCAGTAGCCAGGGCTTGTGAACTAGGAAAATGAAAAAGGATTAATATCCATACTGCTACCAGGTATGCATTTGGGGTGACATATGATTTTGGGATGCTGTGGAAATATTGGGGATTCTCAACTCCTCAAGTGTGATGGTTGATTGGTTGTTGTCCTTCATTTTCAAAGAGGACCAAAATGACATCACCATGATAAAATGAAGCTTCAATGTGTTCAACTGTGGCTGATCAGACCAATATGAGCTCAGCATGCTCTACCACAGTTTTGGCACAGATATTCTATGTGAATATTTGGGGTGGTTACTCCAAATTTGTGCATTTCTTTGTGCTGTTTCAATTCTGCTTTGCTCATAGAGCACAGCACCTTTTCTGATGCGGGCAAGCCACGCTGAGCGGTCTTGTGCCAGTGTCTTCCATGTTGGACAGTCAAACTCAAAGTTCTTGAGAGAGACCTTGAGAGGGTCCTTGCATCACTTCTTCTGACCACCATGCGATTGACTGCCCCATAGTAGTTCACCATAAAATAGTCTTTTTGGCAAGTGTACATTTTGCTTTCAAACAATGTTAGGAGTTGTGCTCTCTGAAGCATAGTTTTAATGCTTGACAGCTTAGTTCGAGCAAGGGCCTCAGTGTATGGTACCTTATCCTGCCAGGTGATTTTCAGAATCTTCCTAAGACAGTTCAAATTGAAGTAATTCAGTTTCCTGGTATGGCACTGACTGGTAGAATGTCCATGTTTCACAAGCGTACAATGATGAGGTCAGCACAACGGCTCTGTAGACCTTCAGTTTGTAGTCAAATACCTCTTCTCTCCCAAACTTTTCTTCGCAGCCTCCCAAACGCTGAGCTAGCTCTGGAAATGCGTGCATCATACCTTCTTGGAGCCACAAGTTAGAGTTGTGTGGAACAGGTGAACACCAAAGGTGAAAAAAACCCTGAAAAGTGCTTGGCAGCCATCACAGCAAAGGTATTGATCCTCCCTGATCACACCCTACACCCCTGGTGTAATGGTAATGTAAATGGGAAAATCTTTCTCATTCATTAATAGGCCCATTAAATCACATGGAAGCCTAAGTCACATGTAGTGGGAGGAACTTGCTGAACAGGTGGAATAGGAGGAGCTGGGAGTAGTTGGTTAGATTAGTCAGAGCTAGAAATGTCACAGGCAGGCAGGCACAGCTAGGCTCCTGAGTGTTTATTTGTTTGTGGGAAGGTCCCAGCAAGTGGTGGGGAGGCTTGGGAATGGCTTTGCCCACTTCAGTGATAACCTGTATTGACTTAGATTTTGATTTCTGGTGTTGTTGGGACTTGGATTTCTGGTGTCTGAATAAATGTTTTTCTTCTACCTTCTATATTGAGAGTCTGCTATACTTTGTGATTGAGAACCACACTGGCGTATTCATACTCACCACCAGTGTTGTGAATAGGAAAGTTCATTAAAAATCAGAAACTGATTTCCCATCTATTAGATTGTTTACTGCTTCCCCAGGCCTGAGGGGAGTGACTCAAATAGCAGAAGTCCCCATGGAACTTTCACTTTGCCCCAGAAGTATGTCTTTAGCATATTCATCTTGGCCTAAATACTTGCCTAACACCTGTTAGCCTAACAAGAAAGGGAATAACTATATCCCAGAAAAGAATGCTTATCCCAAAGAAGGAAAAAGAACAAATGGATACATGTAAACTTGATAAGACTATGGGTGGTCCCAAATGGATTTATAGTACTCCCTAAGAACTTCTTTCTCCCTATGATGGAACTCCTTCATTCTTTCAGTCTTTGGGAACCTGACCAGCTACTAGTGCTGATGACCTTTCACAAGGCTGCTGTTGCTAACTGTGAGGTGGGTCCTACCTGCTTCAAGCACAATGCACCCAGACCTCTGAAACTTGCCAGTGGGCAGTTTCCTCCACTAGTTACCTAGGTGGTAAGTTAGAGTCAAGAAAGACCCCGAGGTTAAGAACATATAAAACTAAAAGAATGATGGTGCCTTCAATGGAAATGAGAAAATGTAAAAGAGGTAGGGTATTGGGGGGTAGTGAGAAGTTACGTTCTGTTTTTAATAGCAGTTTGTAGTTTGAGATGTATTTGAGAATTTATGTATTTGAGAATGTGTTTGAGAAATAGCTTAAAAATATTTATCAGAGAGGCAACGATGGAGGATTAAAATTCAGGAAAGAGATGGGCTATAGATCTGTGAGTCATTGGCGTAGAGATGGTGGTTACCAAGACAGAGAAAAAAGTAGATGGAGAAGTGTAGAATCTTGTGAAAATGCTGTAATAATGGGGCATGACGTGGATGATAAATCTACAATATTTTGCTCAAAAAGAGTCTAGACATCATCTTTCATGAAATTATCAAGGAAAACTGCCCTGATATTCTAGAACCAGAGGGCAAAATAAGTATTCAGGGAATCCACCGATCACCGCCTGAAAGAGACCCAAAAAGACAAACTCTTTGTACATAGCCCTAGTAGCAGTATTCCTGGATATGCTTAGTTTGGTTGCCCTTTGAGCATAGGTCCAAATTGCTGTCCAAAACGGTTGGATTAGTTTACAACTCCATCAATAGTGCATTAAGGTTCCAATTTTCCCACATCCTCTCCAACATTTATCATTTTGGTTTTGTCATATTAGCCAATCTGATAGGGGTGTAGTGGTACTTCAGAGTGGTTTTAATTTGAATTTCTTTGATCAAAAATAATTTAGAGTACTTTTTCATATGACTATAGATAAGCCTGCTTGGATCTGCTCCTCTCAGTGCTGCGCGGCCAAGGCAGGGCTGGGCTCTGCTCCCATCTGGTGTGCGACAGACCTTTGGGATCAGTTTTTGAGAGCTCTCTGGAACGGAAATCTCCTTCACTTCGTTGCTACGTGGCTTCCACTGTTCCAGAATTTGTTGGGAGTTCTTTTTACAGGAAATCCATGGGCTATGAGTTCAGAGCTAACATATGTGAGTCTTTCTACTCCGCCATCTTGTCTCCTTCACTCCTTAACATATTTTTCTAAACAATTTATGTAGTACTGGAATTAATTGTTCTTTAAATGTTTCCTAGAATTCATTTGTGAAATCTGGCCTTAGCAATTTTTTCTTAGGGGGTTCATTAGTGGCTTGTTCAATTTATTTTCCTTAAAATGGGGTTATTTAGACTTTCTATTGCCTCACTTTTAATCTAGGTAATCTGTGTTTTCATAAATATTCTTCAGTTTTGCTCAAATTGTCAGATTTATTGGCATGTAATTGAGCAAATTATTTACTAATAATTACTTTAATTTCTTCTTGATTGGTGGTGATTTCACTCCTTTCATTTTTTCAACTGGATGTATGGTTTTCTTTTTTTAAAAATCAAAGTAGTCAGTTGTTTATCTATCTAATTTTTTCCTATAACTAACTCCTAGTTTTATTTATTAGCAGGGAAGTTTTCTTACTTTCAATTTTATTAATCCCACCTTTGGTTTACAGGATTTCCAATTTGGTGCTTAACTGGGGGAGGGGGTTTAATTTGTTACTTTTCCAGCTGTTTTAGTTGCATGATCAATTCATTGATCTGCTCTTTCTGTATTTTGTAAGAATTCAGAGAAATAAAATTTTCCCTAAGTACTGCTTTGGTATACCCCATTAATTTTGGATTATTATCTCCTTTTTGTCATTCTCGAATGAAACTGTAGTATCTATGATTTGTTCTTTGACCCACTCATTTTTTTCCACTGTACTTTCTTGAAAGCAATTTTATTGCATTATGATTTGAAAAAGATACATTTAATTTTTCTACATTTCTTCATTTCATTTTGAGGGTTTTATGCCCTAATTAATACCTGGCCAATTTTTGTACAGCTGTCATATTCTGCTGAGAAAATATATATGTATTGCTTTCTGTTACCATTTAGTTTTCTCCGAAGTTCTGGTATGTCTAACTTTTCCAACATTCTATTTTCTTCCTGTGTTTATTTCTTTCTTTTTGGTTGTATTTGTCAAGTTTTGAGAGAGAACAGTTGAGGTCTTCTACTTGTATAATTTTGTTATCTATTTCTTCATGTAATACACTAATTTCTCCTTTAAGAATTTGGATGCTATACTACTTGCTGCATGTATTTGGCATTGACGTTGCTGCATTCGCTATGGTGCCTTTTAGTAAAATATAGTTTCCTTCCTTACCCTCTTTAAATTAGATCTACTTTTGCTTTTCCTTTGTCTGAGATCAGGATTGCTATTCTTTTTTTTAAAAATTTTCTTCAGTTAAAACATAATAGATTCTGTTCCAGTCCCTTATCTATAAATGTCTCTCTACTACAAGTGTGATTCCTGCAAAGAATCCTACATATTGTAGGATTTTGGTTTTTGATCCACACTCATCCAATTCACATTCACAGTTGTGTTTACTGTTTATTTCCTTCCGTTCTATTTTTCCTCCTGTGTGTCCTCATTCCCCTTTCATGCTTTCCTTCCTCATCAGTGTTTTACTTCTCTCCACTGCTTTTTTTATCTGAATTCCCTTATATCTGTCTCCCCTTCCCTTTACTTAATCTTTTCTGCTCATGTTTGCCTGTTGGGTAACACAGATTTCTGCAAAATTCAAATTATTGTGTATATTATTCCCTCTTTGAGCCAGCTGTTATGAGAGTAAGGTTATAGTGAGGCCCATCTTCCCTCCTCCCATCTTCCCCTTCACTGTAACAGTTTTTTCATACCTTTTCATATTATATAATTTACTCTGTTCTACCTCTCTGTTCCTTCTTCCTTCAGTGTACTCTTCTTTCTCAACCTTCATTTATTTTTTTGTCATTACTTCAAATTCACCTTATATGTATACCTTCTAGCTGTACTATTAATGGTGCAATTTTTAAGAATTACAAGTATCACCTTCTCTTGTAGGGATGTAAACAGTTTAGCTCTATTGAATCTTATTATTTTTCCTTTTCTCCTTTTTATGGTTTTCCTGTATCTTGATATTAGAGATCAAATTTTTTGATCAATTCTAGTCTTCTTGCAAAAACTTGAAATCTTTCTATTTTATTATTCAATGACAATTTTGCCCTTGAAGTATTATGCTTGACTTCATTTCATAGGTGATTCTTTCGTGTAATACTAGCTCTTTTGCCTTCCAAAATATCATGTTCCGTGACCTTTTATCCTTTAGTGTCACAACTAAGTCCTGTGTAATCGTGATTGTGGCACTCCAATATTTGAATTGTTTCTGACCACTCGCAGTATTTTTTTCTTGGTGTATAGTTCTGAAATTTACCTATAATATTCCTTAGAGTATTTGTTTTGGGATTACTTCCCTGAGCTGATCAATGATTCTTTCAATGCCTATTTTGCCCTCTGGTTCCAAGATATCAGGGCAGTTTTCCTTGTTAATTTCTTGAAAGATACTGTCCCATTCCTTTTGATTTTTGCTTTCAGGTGGTCCAATGATTTTGACATTATCTCTCCTAGATCAGTTTCCAGGTCAGTTGTTTTTCCAAAGATATATTTTATGTTTTTTTCTATATTCTTATTCTTTTCATCTTGTTTGATTAATTCTTGATGTTTCATAGTGTCATTAGCTTCTTCTTGCCCAGCTCTAACTTTTAAGGAATTTTTTTCCTCAGTTAGCTTTTGTATCACCTTTTCCATTTGGTCAATTGTATTCTTTAAGTAATTAAATCAAGCCTCTAAACATATTATGGAGCAACAGGACCCAGAAAAAATGGAGTGAAATAATTTTCCAACTTAAGATAACTTAGAAAGACTTAAGGGATGGTATGTCTCACGTGGGTAAAAGGAGAGCACAGCACAGCACAGAGAGTGTCCAGGCAAGCCAGTGAGAAGCTTTTAGCTACAGCACAGATGAGCAACTGAGGCCCTTTGATCCTAGCTCACCAGAGTAGTGGCACAGCAGGCCAGCTGTGAGGCCTTCAACCCCAGCACATAAAGCAAATTGCCAGACTCCGGAACACTGACACAAGAGGCACAATGGGCAAGATATAATCATGTGAGGTGCTGGCAGCATAGTCCCTGGTCTATAGTTAGGCCTTCAATAAATATGTATTGACTGATGTACAGCTGTTAAATTGATATTTCTAGAGCACAGATCTGACCATGTCACTATTCTGCTTAAGGATCTTGTAGAATCAAATATGAATTCCTTAACATGTCACTGATCTTCACATCTTGGCCACCATCTCCATTTTTTGATGCAGAATATAGTTCAGTCAAACTGGCCTCATTTTTCCTCATTCATGACATTTTCATACCCTTGTCCTGGCTATGTTGTGTACCTGGAATAGACTCCCTTCTCACCTCTCTAGCAGAATTAATTTTCTTTTTGGATATGCCTCCTTCTAAATGAGGCCTTATCTCTGCTGCCCTCCAGTTATTAATGTTTTCCTACCAGAAGTATTCATCATCAGTCCACTGAAGTCCTGAGGAGTCACAATTGGACAGAGTTTGAAACCTTTCAAAGTTGTTTTTCTTAACAATTTTGAGGTTATTGTGTGAATTAGGCTCCAGTTTCTGTTTACTTCACAATGCATCCGTTTCATATAAGTCCTCCCAGTTTTCTCCATATCTGTTATTCCATAATTTCTTGTATTGTAATTTATATAATTATAAAGTGCATTACATTCATATACCACATCAGAATAATAGCTCACCATAAACAACAACACAGTTGAATCCAGATACGTCAAAAAAATGGAAACAGAAAAACTGGTATAAGTTGTAGGAATTGAATATTTTCTTCAAACATTCTTCTCACTGGAAATGGAAATTTCCAGTGTACCTCTCTGCAGTGATAGCTTGATTTATATCTGTATGATATGGAATCCTTGAGGTTCAGCCTTTGAACTAGGCAACCACATCAATTTAAGAGATTGCTCCCTGGGGCAAAGTATCATATCACTCATGACACATTGGGAAGGTGACATCTATGCTAGAGGATGGCAGATATGTACATAATAGCCTTTCCAAGGAGAATATCAAAGTTGAACAATGAGACTGACCAAGGAAGAGGCTACTTTTTCATTGTACAAATAAAGCACTTTTAAGATAGATAAAAGACCAAAATTACTCAGGGATGACTGGAATTACTAAGAGATTCCATTTACAGTTTGATGATGAAAGGGAAGACCTTGAACTGCTTTGGAATTATGAAATATATGTCAATTATAAATGTTTGAAAGGAAGAGGGCCTATAAAAGGCAAAAGCAAAAGCAATGATACCAAGTTGAATTCTTCCTTTTATTTTATCCCCTTCAGAACCACATCATTTATACATGACTTCAATAGCTTTTCTATAAGGTAACTCAAACTTTTATTTTTCAATCATAGATTAGTATATAGAATTACTATACAGATTTCAATCAGAATAAAGTTTATTTTTAAATAATTGCTCAAATGCTATTTTATGTTCTATTTTGTATTTTAGTTACTGGAACAGGATCAGTTAGCAAGTTGCAAATCAAGACAATTAAAACTAGTTTGTGCTTCAGGTGCTTTTCATTTTACCTTTATTTTTAGGGGCAACATTTAGGTGGCATTTCAAGCTATCTTATGATGGTTGCTGTGTTCCAATCTTTTTTCTTACCAACGGGAAGGAATACTGCAAAAGTCCTCATTGCAGTATAAACCTGTTCATTAAACCCCAAAGATGATACAGCAGAAAGTATTTGGAATTTCAAGGTGTTCAGTCTTTGAATTTACTGCTCCAAGAAATACCACTTCAAAAATAATGACTCCTTCAACTATTACACTAATCCAGCTAAATTAAGAGATTACTTCCCAAATAACTATTTGTAAATAAGATCAAATTTCAAAGGGGGATACTGTTTTTAAGCCTGTCTACTGTCTAGTCATTTTCTATAACTGTCAGGATGTTAATTCCAGATTTATTAATTTTGCGCAGCTTACTGGAAGTAATTTGTAAAGTCTAGAATGAAATCCACAACCTATTTTCACTGATATTTATAATATCAGTAATTTTACTCTGCGATCATAAGATTTCAGATATTAAGCTTGGAAAGAATTTCAATGTAATTTCTCCAATCCTCCCTTTCTATAGATGAGGAAATTCACATCTGGGAAAGTCATTTGCGCAAGATCGCACAGGTAGTAATTTAGAAAGCGGAATTTGAACCCAGGTCCTCTGACTACAAATGTATGCCAAATTCCATGATACTACTCTTTGCTTTCCATATCTACTCAAATATAACATCTACTATGTGTTGGTATTGTTGTCGTTGATCTTTTGTTTTCAAAGAGGACCAAGACATCAGAATGTGGTGGGTGGTCTTGACTGGCTTGTGAATTAGATTTAAGTGAGGCAAAGTTACACAAAATCATCAACCTCCCTCTCTCTTCTCAGTAATCAAAGCCCAATTGCAGGACAACAGCCAGGTGACTGTCAATGACGTGGGATGCAATGAATGACCTTGACATCTTTGATGTCTGACCAAGCTCTAAGTACTCCACAGCAACTGCTTCAGCCATAGTCATGTATTTTGGAACAAATTGTTCTCATCCACCCACTCCACTGCGGGATGTCTTCATATCCCTGGGGTAGACACCCCCTTAATTCATCAATAGCTTTGAGGCTTGTCAGTTGTCATCAACCTGGTTTAGCCAAGATGACTTACTGGGGTGTGACCACTGTGCATGCTATAGATTCTTGGGGTCACAGGTGAGAACTGGGTGACAGGTGGACACATATGCACATAGAAAATAATAATAATAATTACAAGATCATTTTAGGAGTAAAGCCCTATCAGTGATAGGGCTCAGGGATTTCCTTGTAGAGGAAGTAATTGGGCTAAGCTTTGAAGAAGAATGGAATTTTAAGAGGAGGAGGTAAGTAGGTGGTTCATTCTAAATATAGGGTGAGAGAAATTATGAAAGGTTACAGAGAAACATGAAATGTTCCGCATGAGGAAGTTCAAAGAGGCCAGTTTGACTGGACTATCAAGTAAGTGCACAGAAGTAACAACAAAAGAAAAATCGTTTTGGCAAGGTAGAGAAATAGATGTTAAAGAAAGAACTGGTGGAACCATGAAAATCAATAGACAGGAAGTTTAGAAGTGAGCTGGAATGAGACTAGCAGGCCAAATAGAAACTTAGAGATTCCTATCTCAATCAGTTAAATTCTCCTTTTCCCATCTGAATGATGTTAGGAACATTCCTTCTAGGAAGTCAAGGGGAGAGAGACTTTCTCAAACATCACCACCCTGTCCCCCAATTTCTACAGAATATCTAGCATTCTACCAGTGAGAAAAATAAATTAACTTTACCTCCATTATGTCTTGTGGTCAGAACAATGGACTCAACGCACATTTTTGTACTTACGTGGAGGCCAAGAAACCACATTTCAGAGGAAGCTGAGAATGCGTGGGGGGGCATTTTCTGCTACCAAATTCCAACACTCCCTTTGTGGATTAGAATTTCTATCCAAAATCATAGAAAGTATCTATTTATATTTGTCCATTAGTATGGTTGTTCTGTGTAGGGATTTGTGTTACTAAATTACATCTGCTTGGCACAAATTCAGATAAGGATGCCCGCTCCAGCATCAAGGAAGAGTTATCTCCTTGTAAGATAGCCTTCCTTAGATTAATTTTAGCACACCAACCATCTGTTTTTAAGTGAGGGAGTGGAGGAAGGGTTAAACACATGTGGGAAAGTAGAACTAGGAAAAGAGATTTAGGCAGAAATGGGGATAAAATGTACTTTTCACAGTGTTCCCACATAAATCTACAATAACACATTTTCTATTGAAAGCACTGAGCATCAGATTTTAAATCAAAGGACATAGTCATGGTTTGGATACATAATATCAATAGAATTGTTGGAGATATGCACAGAGTAACTAATTTTCCAAAGGCCTCATAATTTTCAGCAGAATCTGAACCAAGAACCTGCAACATCTATAGCATGGTGTTCCTTCTAATATGAAGAGGCTACAATTCCATTAAATTCAAATCAACAAAATATTCAACACCTATGTGCAAGACACTATGTTGTATACTAGACAAAACAAAGATAAATAAACAAGGAATTTATTCTGATCTTTGGGAGCTTATAATCTAATTTGGAGAAATGACAGGTATCAAATAGGTATAATTCAAAAGAGATAAGGAAAAGTACATAAAAGAAGTACTCACAAAGATCTATGAGACACCCAAGGAGTGAGGTATTACAGTGATGAAAAGTGGAAGAGAAGTTAGAAATAAAGTAAATATTGTAACCTCAACACTGAATATCATTAATGACAATTAAGAAGGAAAAAACGATCAACACTTTCTATATAATGAAAGCACTTGTGATGATTGTCAAAGTTAACACTCAGAAACATCACTTTTTTGATAATTATACCAGTTTTTCTTCTACATGAACAATTGGTAGGCATTGAATGGTGCAACTTATGAATTCATGCACTTGGTTCATTGTCTTTTCAACTTGAAATTACAGGACTCTCCTTTCCTCCTCCTCCACATAATGGAATAAGAAATGCTGAATATTATTTTGAAACATGTTACTAAGGCAAGGTGTTTTATAAAAGTATTGACTACTCAATGGTTAAAGTGATTTCCTCATTCCCTTCCCCCCAAAGAAACAGGTAAGTGCTGGGTATTGGAGGTAGAAATGGAACAGGTGTATTGAGTGGTCTACATTTCTGTTCAATGAGTGTGTGTCTCAAGCTGACTCCTGATGTTAGCCTCTTTTCTTGACACTCAAATTGAACAGTAGACTACTAATAATTCTTTGTGCTAAGTTTCAGCATCTCTTACAATTCCATCTAGAGGAATTACGGATCCTATAACCTTTGGCTGGCAATTAGTGAAATTTTTATAGTGTGAAGACACATGGGCAATGTTAATTCCAAGTATACTAAGGTATTCTCTCCATAGATGAACATAATGTTTATCAAACTATTTAACTTAAAAAAACCCTGACAATTAATAATTGGAAAGTGTTTAAAAAAATAGTCACTAGTTAAGATATGATTGCAAAACTTTTATATACAAGTCGCTAATCTTCACTCTAAGAAATTTAGTTTGTTCATTAGTGGCTAATTTCAAAAACGTAGTATTTAGTAATGGACAGCAATAAGCTATTTTCTGACCCCATTTATGCAATTATATTTCACTCAAATGAATGCATGGAAACCTTGCCAGAGACACATTTCAGCACTTCAGAGGAAGAGAGAAATATGAAGTAATATGCATGTGGTAACCAACACAGACAATTTACACTGGGATTTAAGTCCAACTTTAATGAAGAAAATGTTCACAAGGATGGGGTATTATTGATTAAGAATCAGCATTTCCTTATGGGAGAGTTATTAAAGAAAGCCCAAGGTAAATGGATATTTAAGTAATTTATTTCAAAGTGGGATAACAGTTTTATCTTTTAGCCATCAGCTTGTTTCTTAATACTGCGTCATCATCTGAAGGCCCACTAAGATGATTAAGTCAACTCATGCTCTCTTACCACCCACCTTTCTGCAGTTCAATTGACCACTGTATCAAAATATGTTTGAGTGATAGATACCTTAATTTATCATCCCTCCCTAAGAAATGTGAAATCACTTCAAAAGAGTCAGTGTTCTTGCCTTCTTTTTCTGATTTTTAAAATAGGAAGGTAACATTATATTAAATTTAAAGTTTAGCTTTGTAGTGGATTCTGGGATGATGACAGAGTAGGTCAGAAAATTTTCACACGTAAAAAAGGGTGCATTGCATCAGAGTGAATGGAGAACAGTGGAAATAAACAGGAGTCAGGGTAAAGCAGTTTTCCTCCTAAGACAACTTGAGAAGACCTGAAGACTCAACCTCCAGGGACAGAGATTCAGTCTGATGAAGGGTAAACACCTCCAGGCCAACTCCATGGAATCAATCAACAACAAGACCCGGGAGCAGCTGCTTTGGGAGGCAACCTTAACCTCAGGAACTTTCACCTCATGAACAGTTTCGGGGGAAGAAGCCTGAGTAGGAGAAGACTGAAGGACCTTCCACTGTCGAGAGATTCAGAGCACAGGCTGAAGCTGTAGGGGGAATGTAGCTACCACACAACTGGCAATGCCAAAGAAGAGGGGCCAGGACCCTGCTGGCTGTGGGCACTTGTAGGAGAATAGAGTCCCTGGTTTCAGTTCCAGGGCAGAGAAGACAGCTGTAGTTTGCAACCACCCAAGGGACACCTGAAGCAAGAGAATTTACAGAACCCATGGCTAAGGAGTGGACAGGAGTGTCCAAGCTGGGCCCTAGGGCAAAGCTCAGAAAATAGCAGTAAGAAGAACTTGAGGCGTGGGGAATAATTTCCCATACTTCAGGATAGAAGCTTGATTATAACAATAGCTACCAAAAACAAAATAAAAATAAAAGTGAGTAAGCAGAGAAGAAAGAACCCAATAATAGATATCTACTATGGAGATATAGAACTGGGTTCATAGTTTTAAAAAGTCACTCTTTTTTCAATGAGAACTGTCAAATGGTTTCATGCTCACAAAGAGTTCTTAGAAAAACTTAAAAAGGACTTTAAAAATCAAATAAGGGAGATGGAAAAAATTAGAAATACATAAATGCAGTCCAAGAAAATCAAGAAAATTATGAAAAGGAAGTAAACCAACTAGAAACAGAGAATCAAAAACTTAAGAAAGAAAATAATTCTTTGAAAATTTGAATTTGACAAGGGGAAACTAATGACTTTATAAGATACCAAGAAATAGTAAAACAAAATCAAAAGATTAAAAAAATAGAAGAGAACGTGAAACATCTCATCAGAGAAACAACTGATCTAGAGAACAGATCAAGGAGAGGCAATATAAGAAGTCAGACTACCTGAAACATGCAATTAAAAAAAGAATCTTGATACAGCGTTACAAGAAATTATCAAGGAAAATTTCCCTGAAGTTCTAGAATAAGAAGACAAAGCAGAAATAGAAAAAATCCATTGATCACCACCTGAAAATCACCACTCCAGGAGGAAAACTTACAGGAATATCTTAGCCAAGTTTCAAAGCAACCAGATTAAGGAAAAATATTGCAAGCGAGAAGAAAAACATAATTTGAATATCATTGAGCTACAATAAGGATTACACAAGACCTAGCAGCTACTATGTTGAAGGACTGTAGATTTTCGAATACTATATTTCACAGAGCAAAAGAGCTGGGATTATGACCAAGGGTAACTTATTCAGGAAAGTTAAGAATAAGTGAATGAAAAAGAAATGAATATTTAACAAACTGAAAGTCTTTCAGGAATTTGTGACAAAAAGAGCGGAACTTAATGAAAAATTTGACATATAAGATCTAGGAGAAATAAAGGTAAACTTTAAAGACCAATTATAAGAAATTCAATAAAGTTAAACTGTTTACTTCTTATATATGAAACTATTATCAGTCCTCTTATGACTGTCATCATTATTTGAGTAGTCTGAAAGAAAGATTTGGGCTGAGCCGTCTATGCTGGAGTGATTATAAAAAATAATACTTTAGGTATGGATAAAAAGGAGTAATTATCTCATACAAATTAGGCATGAAAAGAAGAACTGATTCAGAAGAGGTAAGTGGTGGGGGAGAGAGTGGGCAGTGCTGGAACCTCACTCCTATCAGAAATGGGTTAAAGACGAAATAATATATATCTAGAAAGATATAACAGTGTTCTAAATTTAGCAAAAAATAAGAGGGCAAAGAGATAGGGCTAGGGAAAATGATAAGGGAGGAACTCTTAGAAGGCTAGGTAGATTGAAGAATAGGTGGGCAACATACAGGATAGAAATAAATTAGAGGAGTGAGGAGGGATAAGATAAATTGTATGAGAAGAATAGTGAGGAAAAGTAGGAAGGAGGGAAATATATAGCACGAAATTATGGCTTAGACTATGAACAGGATGAATTTACCCATAGAACGTTAACAGACAGCAGATTAAAAATCTAAATTCATCAATATGTTGCTTTCAGGAAATACAATTAAAATGAGAGATACACACAAAAATAAAATAAATGACTGGAGCAGAATTTATTATATGAAAAAGCAGAGACGGTAATCATAATCTCAAAGTTAAAGGTAAAGTAGATTTAATTAAAAGAGAAAATAGGGAAACTATACCATGTCACCAATATTATTCAATATTGTTTTAGACAATTTAAAATAACTAGACAGTACAAAATACCTGAGAGTATACCTGCCAAAACAGACACAGAAACTACATGAACATAAATATAAACCACTTTTTATACAAAAAGTCATATTTAAATAATGAGAGTGATATTGTGTATGGGTAGGTTAAAGTCAATAGAATTTGTAAAATGAGTTTCAGCTAACTAATCTATTTAATGCCACCTCAATTAAATTAGTAAAATTTATCTTATTTTACTGAGTTAGAAAAAATGATAAATTTCACAAAAAGGTCAAGAATTTCAAAGAAACTAGGGAAAAATATGTATAGGAACAAGATTCAATAGTATCAGAGCTTAAACTATATTATAAAGTGAGAGCATTGCTGAAGTGTAAAATAGATAATTGTGATTATTTTAAATTAAAACTTTCTTGTATATATAAAACTAATATAGCCAGGAATAGTAGGAATGCAGAGAACAGAAAAAAAACTTTCATAAAAAGTCTCTCACATAGGATGTTATTGGGTTGGAATATTGCTATAGTATAGGAAATGATAAGCTGATTGATTAAGAAAAACATGGAAAGAGTTGGACTTACGAAGGAAGATGCTATTCACTTCCAGAGACAGAGATAAGTAGAAATATGCTAGTATGGTCTTTCATATATGTATGTATTTATATGTGTATATATGTATATGTTTATATATGTGTGTATGTATCTTGTTTAACTGTAGCCTTCTTTAGGGTAGGGGAAGTAGGTAGAGAGAGAAAAATAATTATAATAAAAAGTGAACAGCAAAGAACAAAAGAAAACCTAGAAGGAAGCAAAGAAAAGTTGGGTAGCTTTAAAAACAATGCATAGTAATTATTATATAGATTTTCTTGAAATGGAAATTTGTTTCATATTGAATTCTCACATGTCTGCTGTGTACATAGAAATATTCTTTTTTTTCTTTTCTCATTTCGTATTTAAATTAAGATGAAGAAAAATTATTTAAAAATAACAACAAATACCAATGAATGAGGGGAAAAAATAAAGTTTGGCTTTGCACTTTAACATCTCAGTGTTATCTCATTTCAGGGAGGGGGCACAAGTTCTCTTGCATTAACTAGTACCAAACAAGAGAAGCCAGAGAACACCCACACACGTACACACACACACACACACACACACACACACACACACACAAATAAATAACAGAATAAATAGCATATTTTTCAGAAGCCATGTGTATTCGAGGTCTTTATGGAATCAATCAATCAACATTTATTAAGCACCATGTGTCAGGCATTGTGCTAAGCACCAGGGATACAAAAAGAGAGAAAAGACAATAAGTCCCTGTTTTAAGGGGCTTGGAATCTAATGGGGAGAGGCTTTCATTTTTTTACTCTTACAATTACAGCGTTGGGGGAACAATGGAAGTAATTTGGGGAGTTGTCAGTGTTCATTCATAAACCTCATGATCTTTTTTATGTCATACTGTCCACCATGACTAGAGTGGGTGACATTACACAGAGGGAGGCTTGGGCATTATTCTGGGAAATGTAGTCCCTAATTGAGATTCCCAGGAGGGATAAATCATCTATATCTCTTATCTATGTAGCTGTACGTCCTCTAATTCACACATAGGATTACAACTGGAAAGTGTAATGAAGTAGGGATATTAATATAGTAGAGGTTGGACTAAAATATCTATCCTATGAGCAGCATTACCAGACTATCGCTATCATTGAAGCTACGGTATTGGTCTTCTTACTGGTTTTACTTGGAAGACCTGACTACACAGGAAAAGCCCAGTCAGGCTCTCATCATCCCACATCAAGGCTATTGCAACTATGTTGGTGGGTTTCTCTGCCTCAAGTCTTTCCCCAATGCAGACTGTACTCCACTTAGCTGCCAAAATGGTCTTCCTAACCCACATATCTTACCATGTCACTCTTCTGCTCAATAAACTTCATTGACACTCTATTACTTTTAGGCTTGCTGCTGGATACAGTGATATCGACCTTCTCCATAGTCAATCTCCCAATTCAAAGTCTTATGATTGGCTATATCTCATATCTGGAATACTTTCCCTCCTCACTTTTGTCTCCTGGTTTTCCTGACTTCCTTAAAGACTCAGCTCAAATCCTACTTTCTATAAGAGGGTTTTTCAGGCCTTTCCCTAAGTCTCCCACTAATGCCTTCCCTGTGAGAATATCTCCATTTATATGGTACATGTCTTGTATGTAGACGGTTGCTTGTATGTTGTCTTCTCCATTGTAATGTGAGCTCCTTAAGGGCAGGAACTATGTATTTTCCTTTCTTTGCAGCACCAAGACTCACCCTGATACCTGGCAAATAATAAGCATTTAATAAGTGCTTATTGATTTACGGACTGCCTGAAATATTTAACCTCTCAACAAAATCGTGGAAAAAACCTACACTTTTCCTAATTTTCAAAATAAGGGCAAGAAGTTGCAGAACTTCTTAGTTCTGACCAATTGCCCTTGTCAATATAAGATATGTTTGGGTGATCAATGTGTTCTCTATTATTTTCATATCAAAACTAGCCTGTAAACCACTTTTAAAGCCAGGTGGCAGAATTTAGTGAGAAACAGCAGAGATTCTGATCTCCAATAAGCAGTAACTACTTGGGAATGCCAGATTCAATATCTATCATTAACTGCACGATTTTTAAACATTTTATCATTTTTAAAAATTGATTATCCTCCCCAGCTGTCAAAAGCACAGTCTAATTGCTTTTCAAATTTTTCATTTTATTTTTAACCTACGAAATAAAACAAAATTTTCATAACAATAAAAAAGATGATAACACATGAAACTGCTAACTTATCATGTACAACTTGCTGTTGCTTTTAAGTATGAAATAAAGATATCATGTAAATTTATTTTTTCCTTTTATTTCTTCCCTCCCCCCACCCTAGAAACGACTACCATTAGACACAAAAGTGTATGTATATATGTAGGTATGTAAAATCATTCTATACATCTATTTATCAGTTCTTCCTCTGCATACAAATAACATCTTACTTGATAGGTCCTTTGTAGTTCATTTGGGTAT
>JAQQSK010000425.1:0-19730 GCA_028658325.1 Potorous gilbertii
TGATTTTTGTTATTATTAATATGGCCTTTTATGTTGATAGTTTTACTAATACTGAATCAACCTTGAATTTCTTGTATAAATCAAACCTGGAAAGTGGTGTATAATCTTTGTGATATGTCACTGTAATCTCTTTGCTAATATTTTACTTAGCATTTTTGCATTTGGTCTATAGTTTTTTTCTTCTGTTTTGAATCTCACTGGTTTGGGTATCAAAACAATATTTATTTCAGAGAAGGAATTTAGTAGCATCTTTACTTTTTCCTATTTTTAATAGCTTGTTTAATATTGGAATAGGTTATTCTTTGACTGAGTGACAGAATTCACTTGCAAATCCGTCTGATGTTAGAATTTTTATTCTTTAGAAGCTCTTTTATGACTTATTCAATTGTTTCCTTCCCCTCCCCCCCGAGTTGAGTTATTCAAGTCCTCCATTTCTTTTTCTTTTTACATTGGCATAGTATATTTCTATAAATATTAGTCATTTTCATTTAGGTCATCAATTTTATTGATATGTAAGTGCACAAAATGGTTTCTAATAATTTCCTTTATTTCTTGTTCTTTCTTATGAATTCACTTTGTTTTGAATACTGGTAATTTAATTTTTCCCTTTAAAAATCAAATTAAAAAACTGCTTATCTCTTCCTCTTTCCCCAAAAAACTTTATGAAGTAATGTTATTTATGGATTCAATTTTTTTTTCAATTTTATAATATCTCTTTTGATTTTTGAAATTTTCTGCTTTGAAGTTTAATTAACTTTTATCTGATTTATTTATTTGTTTGTTTGTTTATTTATTGCTCTTGTTCTTAATGGCACACCTCATTCCTTGCTCTGTTCTAGTTTTTGATGATGAAAGTATTTAGAGATATAAATTTTCCCTCTGTACTGCTTTGACTTGATCTCCCAAATTTTCTTATTTTTGTATCATTATTGTCATTTTCTTCAATGAAATTATCTATTGTTTTTATGATTTGTTCTTTGCCCTACCAATTCTTTCAAATTGAGTATTTAGTACTCAAATAGTTTTTATATTTTCCCTACAGTGTTTGTTTATTGAACATAGTTGATTATATTGTAATTAAGTTTAAGATATTGATAGCAGAGAGGAAAACCCATAACTGAAAAAAATATTTTTAGAAAGATGTTTAATAAATTGTCTAAAAGAGGAGAGAGCCAAAATAGATGCAACCCAATAGCATTTCTGTAAATTTGAGATTATATAGAGTTCAAACAAAGGACCGAAGAAACAACAGTTGATTGGCAGTTTCCAGATAAAGCATGTAGGTTATTTGAGATGTATAAAGTGAAGAAAGACTTTATATCCCTTGAATCAATCATCAGATACCTAAAATATTTCTGTTCAGCCCAACCTTGGTGTCCTGATTAACCAATGGACAAAGCTGGTCTCTAAGTAACAAATCTGGTCTCTCACGCACAAAGAGTTAGGTTTAATGCATGCAATAAAGTTTTCTCACAAGATATTTAATATTCCCCTTTTTCTGCATATGCATATGAATTCTTTATCCCCTAATACATGCTCAGTTTTTGCAAGATACCACACACAATGGAGGCATATGCATACTATCTCATTTCCCATTCTATAATTGCCAGTGGTTCTTTTTATCTAATACTTCTAAAATTCTATTTAGGTCCTTAGCCTGTTTATTATTTATGTTTTGATTACATTCATCTAGATCTAAAAAAAGAGCTTTTAGTTTTACTATCTACTTCTATAATTCATTTGGCTCTTTTAAATATTTAGAAGTTATAATATTTGATGCATAATATGTTAAATATTGATATGAATTCATTTTGTATACTGTAGAATATACTGTAAATTACTTATCTTTTAATCATCTACACAGTCAAAATAGATTTTTATTCCTACCCCTTAGTAAAAATGTTTGTTGTAAACAATATATTGTCAGATTCCATTTTCTAGTCCATTCTGCTTTTCTCTTCCATATTATGGGTGAATTAATGCCATTCACATTTGTAGGGATGATCATTAATTGTGTCTTCTTTTTTTCGTTGCACAGTTTCCTCCCTATTCTTTACAATGAAGAGGGTAGTAAATGAAGAGTGGGATTAACACCAGTGTTCTATACTGAATTCAGTCTAATTATACTCACATGCTCTCTGTTTTTTTCTCTCCCAGAACCTAGTTATATGTTCCTACCCCCTTTTCCCCTCTTAAAACTCTTCTTTCAATACACTCACTGTGCTTAACGTTTTTTCAAACTTGTTTATGAATAATCACTCCCTGAGATTACCCAGTTGCTAATCCTGTTCCCTCCAGTTTTCTTATTGAGAGAAATGTATTTCTGTATCTAACTGTGTATATGTGTTCCATTAACTAGTTAAGATGATAATCAGGTACTCTTTCTACCACTTCCTCGTTTGTTTAGTCTTTTACTTGTTTATGTGAGATAATCTCTCCTGCACCCTTCTTTCTCTAGCATATTCCTTTTCTTCTCCATTGCCTTTCTTTTTGTAAAATCATCGAAGTGTAATAAGAATCTCTCCTAGGACTTTTGTCATATTAACTTCCTCTATGATCCCTGATGATATTAAAGTTCTAAAGAGACACTTGCATCATCTCCCCCTATTATAATGTAAACACTTCAGTGACTACACATATATTAAGCACTTAAGTTTTTCCAGGCACTGTGCTGAGTGATGGAAAATACAAGGTGAATCAGTCCTTGCTCTCAAGGAGGTCACAATATAATGGGAGAGATCAACAAACTCTCTCTCTCTCTCCATATATGTGCATGTATGTACATATATATATATATATATATAAAATAAATTGGAAATAGTCACCAGTATTGAGAGGGATCAGGAAAGACTTTCTTTATAAGAGGTGAGATTTTAATGGGGTCTTGAGGGAAGCCAAAAGACAAAGGTGACATAGGAAAGCATTTCAGGCTGAGAGGTCAGTTAATGAAAATGCTCAGAGTTGGGAGATGGAGTGAATTGTCTAAGAAACAGCAAGGAGGCCAATGAAACTAGATTAAAAAGTATGTGGAGAGGTAGCAGAGGGTTGCATAAGGTGTCAAAGGTCTGGAGAGATGTATAGGGGACATTATTTTATGAGGGCTTTGAATATCAGGCAGAGGACTTTATACTTGATCCTGCTAGTAATAGAGAATCACTGGAGTTTATTTAGTAGAAGATGACATGATCAAACCTACAGGTTAGGAATATTACTTTGAAAATTTAGTGGATGATGGATCGGAATAAGGTCAAACACAAGGCAGACAGACTTCAATAGCTGGCTATTGAAATAGTCAAGATGTGACATGATGAGGGTTTGCCCTAGTGTGGAGGTAGTGTAGAAAAGGGATCAAATACTAGAAAGCTTATAAAGGCAAAACTGTTGGGCCTTGGCAATAGTTTGGATATGCAGGGTGAGAGAGAGTAAGGAGTGAAGAATGACACCTAGGTTATGAGCTTGGGTGACTAGATCAATGTCTCACAGTAAGAGATAAGTCTAGAATTGGAGGGGAGGGTATGGAAGAAAAGACAATAAGTTTAGTTTCAGACATGCTGAGTATAAGATATTTATAGGACATCCAATTCAAGATATCAAATACACAATTGGAGATGTAAGAGAGGAGGTCAGCAGAGAGGTTAAGGCCAGAGAAGTAGATTTTAGAATCATTAGCATAGAGATGATAATTCAATTCATGGGAACTGATGGGATCACCAAGTGGAATTAGCGTGGAAGTAGAAAAGAAGATCTAGTACAGAGTCCTGTGGGACATTCAGTGTTTATGGAGGTGACCTGGATAAAGATCTTCTAGTAAAGGAGATTGACAGAGAGCAATCAGATAGGTAGGGGGAGAACCAGGAGAGACTAGTGCCATGAAAACCTATAGAGAAGATAATATCAAGGAGAAGAGAGTGATCAGCAGTGTTAAAGACTGCAGAGAGATTAAAAAATGATGAAGTTTGTTAGAATTTGCTGTTTTGAGGGGAGGTCATTCTTGATTATAAGGCTATATCTTTTGCCTTTTGGAACATTTTATTCCTTTTTCATCTCCTTTATATTGGTAGCTGCTATATCTTGTGTAATTAGTTTTGGGGCTCCTTCATCGATCATGTGTGGATCCTTTTTTAGATTCTAACTACTTGCAGTATTTTTTCTTCGATGTGGAAGTTTTGGATTTTGGTAACAGTGTTCCTGTGGGTTTTTATTTTGGAATTTCTTTGGATTCTAATAGATCTGGAAAGTTCTCTTTCATGATTTAATGTAATATGATATCCGGGATCCATTTTTCATCGAGCTCCCAGGCAGTCCAATAATTCTCAAATTATCCTTCTTGATCTGTTTTTGCAGATCAGTTGCTTTCGTTTTGAGATACCTTATATTTTCTTCTTTTTTCAGTGACTTTGATTTAATATTACTTATCTTATAGATTAACTTCTGTTTGGTCCTTTCTATTTTTTAAAGAATCTGTTGTTTAGGGAAGGTTTTGTCCCTTTCGAACTAAATTGTTAATTCTCCTTTCAAATCTTTGTTCCACGGCTCTCATTTCCCCCATTTTTTCCTCTAGGACTTTCATTTCATGGATAAAATCATTTTAAAATTCCTTCCAGGAGATTCTGTGCTGATGATTATATCCTCAGCTAGTTCTAGCTCTTGTGGGTTAAGAGCTTATTTGATCTATGATAAAAGACTAAGAAATTAGAATGAGCTACAGTTGATTTCTTTATTGTCATTTAGTGGCTTTTTAGTTATGTCCCACTCTTTGTTACTCTTTTCTTTGGGGTTTTCTTGGTAAAGATGCTGGAATGGTTTGCCATTTGCTTCTCCAGCTCCTTTTGTAGTTGCGAAAACTGAGGCAAACAGGGATATGTGACTTGCTCAGCATCACACAGCTGGGAAGTGTTTGAGGGCAGATTTGAACTCAGGAAGATGCATCTTCCCGACTTCAGGCCCATCACTACAAATGTGGTAATAGTGTGATTCCCCAAACCACTTTGATCATAACTTGGGTTCAATGAGTATGGGTACCATGTACTTACATGGCACTGAATTTAAAACACTTAAATTTAAATTAAATTTAAATTTTTTTCAGGTTAACTATAGACTTGATAAACCATGCTAGTCAAAATGAATCAGAATGATACTCAGATAAAAAAACTGCTACTGCATGACGAGACTAAGAGAAGCAATAGAATAAAGATTGCAGGCAGAGAAGACAAAGATGGTAAAGTGACTGATTAAATCTCATTAAATATCAGCCTCACAGATATGAATATGGCTGTGTTAGATTTATGCTGAATAACAATAAATTTTGGAACCCAACATTTCTCGGCTTATTTTTGTCATTTTTGAGGTATGGAAGAATAAGATGAATATACTGTTTCTGCCCCACCCTGATAAAAATTGTTTGACTTTAGGGTTCAAATAGCTTCTTTGCTTACTTTAACATTTCAAAATGACTTTCAATAGTGCACAAAAACCCATCCTTTGTCAGTGCCTTGACCCTGGCACTGAGAATTGTCTGCAAAGGATGCTTCTCCCCCTTCTTACTTCTCTCATTTTCTTACCTTTGCCCTTCAGTTCTCACTGTAGAAGGTAATGTAAATTAAACTTGAAGACAGTGCATTTTTCAGATTAAGTAGATTTTATGCTATGGAGAACACATAGGACAAGGTGCTCCAGCTGTCTTTTAAGAGGGAAAGTGTCACATCTCAGTCCCCAGCAGTTAATACAAAAAGGAAAGATTTTCTTTTTCTTTAAACAAAAGTTAAAAGCTAAAAGTCTAGCAAGGCAATATTTAAAAAGGCACAACTTCAAAATCACACTTTTGAACATTATGGTTTCTATAGCAACATTACCTTTGCCCATAGTATTTCCCATTTCTCTTTTATTTATCTACCACAAGACTCATTGCTATTTCTATTGACCTGTATTCCAGAGACTACATGATGCAATAGTAGTAAATTAATTGCTAAATTTGAATCTTACTGGTTTTTCCATCGCTTCAGTTGAGAAAGTTCACCCTCCATTATTGATATCCTTCTGTATTCTGTAGCTAATACTGTTGGATATAGATCATCACATATTAAAAAAAAAACAAACCTGACTTGTGATGAACATACATATGGTCCATAAAATGAGGTAATAAAATGAAAGAAGTTCTAAATATACTTGCCCATTTTTTCAGCTATTTCTGCCTACTCAACTTTCACTTGGAGCATTTGGTGCCAAAACAACAGTTTTCTTTCTGGGATAGCTGCCTTTCATTTTTTTGCAGAGATCTTAGGTGAGAACAGAAAAATTTCACTTCATCACAAACTTATAGAAACATACTAGGTAGAGGTAGGAAGAGAAAAAGGGGCAACTTGGATGGGATAAATTGTATTGATTCCTGTAAGTCTACATTGGCCTATATTGACTGATTTATTGCAAAGCACTTTGCTAAGGGATATAAGTAATATGAAGTCATGATATGACCTCTCTGACTTCAAAGAACTTATTATGTAGTGGGGCATGCAAGATGCATGTATATATAAATAAGAATGATGCTCCTTAATTCTAGGGCCTTTTTTCTGAGATTATTCCAATTTATAACTACTTTGCATATAGGGTTTTGCATGTTTTCTCCTCCATTAGACTGAGAGCTCCTTTGAAATCTGGGTCTATCTTTTGCCTTTCTTTGTATCCCCAGCACTTAACATAGTGCTTGGTACACAATAGTGCTTAATAAATGTTTATTGACTGACTGATAAAATATAAATTCTTTGGGGGAAAGGGCTATTTCTTTTTCAGTGAGTATATCCTTCATGCTTAGCATAAAGCAAATGCTTAATAAATGTTTGCTTGATAGATTATAATACAAGAAAACGTGTGATTTAGTTTACGTGTATATACACACACACACAGCAATTATATAGAGATGTATACATAGTATACATAATAAATAATAAATATTATGGGGTTAAGTAAAAGGAGATATCAAAGTATTTTGTGCTGAACGGCATCCTAGAGATCACCTATATAGATTCTAACCATCTGTTTCTACATGAGGACACCGCGAACTAGGGAAATTAAGTGACTTTCTCAAACTCAATTGTTAAAATTTTAGTGTGAGCATTTATACCTCAGAAATCTCCAACTCTTAGAGGTAAAGCCAAGATACTGGAGAAAAGGCAGGCAGTTGCCTGAGCTCTCCCCAATTTTCCTGAAAGCAACTTTAAATCACACCTCAAAATGAATTCTGGAGCAACAGAACCCAGGATGAAAAAGTTTTCTAGAGGAAGATAACTCAAATGGATTGTAAAGAAGGTCTCACTTGGTTAAAAGGGGAGCACAGTCTAGTGTAGGCAGTGTCCAGTGAAGTCAGTGGGAGACCCTTAGCCCTAATAAAGAACAGCAATAATGCCTATAACCCCAGCTCAGCAGGCTAAGAGCAGTGTGCTAGCGGGGAGACCTTCAGCCCCCATGCAGCAAGCTAGCAGTCAGGACTAGAGCCCCTGGTGCAGACATCTAGACTAGAGCAGGAGACCCCAGTGCAGCAGGTGAACTGTTAGCTACAGAAGCCCCCACATAATGACCTATACCCTGGTCCTCAGAGTAAGAAGTTTGGGACAGTGCCCCCCTCTATCCCAGGAGCACAGCTCAGTGCTAAAAGTCATAAAATAGGCTGGAAAATGATCAAAAAACAAAAACAAAAAATGCTTGACCATAGAAATCTACTATAGTGACAAGGAAAATCTAAACACAAACTCAGAAGAGGACAGACAACAATGTTAAAATGCTTACATGTAAAGCCTCGAAGAAAAATATAAATTGTTTTCAGAACCCTAGAGTCATCTTGGATGGATTTGGAAAGGATTTTTAAAATCAAGTAAGAGAGGCAGAAGAAAAATTGGAAAAATAAATGGGAATTATGCAAGAGAATCATCAAAAAAAGAGTCAACAACTTGGAAAAAAAAGAAATCTATAATTGTTTGAAATCTGGGCTTGAGTTAATTGTCTTAACTTAAAAAAAGATGGAAAAAAATGTTAATGATACAGTAGCCAGACTTCTGGCAATGAGTATCTCTATATTCAGAGAGGCATATAGATTTCTTATTAGGGGTAGAGAATGGAATGTGCTCATAAATATGCAACAATTAGATCTCCCAAAATTCAGGAAACACTTCATAAGTTTATTCTTCATCATTGACATCTTCTCCATCACTTTTTAAAAATCCATTTAGTATTTTATTTTTTGCCAGTTACAAGTAAAAACAATTTTAAAATTCATTTTTAAAACTCTGAGTTCCAAATTCTCTTCCTTTCCCCCTCCCAACCCCACTCCCTCCATTGAGAAAGAAAGCAATTACATGTAAGTTATACATGTACAGTCATTCAAAACATTTCCATAATAGTCGTGTTTTGAAAGATTAACTATTTCCTTCCATCCTATCTCCCCAACCTCCCTTTTATCCTCTCACCTTTCACCCTGTTCCTCCTCAAAGGTGTTTTGCCTCTCATTTTCCCAATTTTCCCTCCTTTCTGTTACTCCTCTTCTCTTATTTTCCTCCTCTTAAATTTCTTATAGTTTAAGACAGATTTTTATACCCAATTTAGTATGTACGTGTTATTGCCTTTCTGAGCCGATTTTGATGAGAATAAGATTTACTCACTTGCTATCACCTCTCCCCTTTCCCATTCATGTGAAAGCTTTTCCTTCTTTTGTGTGAGTTAATTTACCCCATTTGACCTCTATCTTTCTCTCAGTACATTCCTCTCTCTCAACCCTTAAATTTATTTTTAGGTATCATCCCTCCATATTCAACTCATACCTGTGCCCTCTGTCTATATATGTTCCTTCTAACTTTGCTAAAAAATGAGAAAGGTATTATGAGTTACAAATATCCTCTTTCTATGTAGGAATGTAAACAGTTTAACTTTAGTAAGTCCCTTATGATTTCTCTTTCCTGATTATCTTTTTATGTGTCTCTTGAATCTTTTATTTGAAAGTCAAAATTTCTATTTTGCTCTCTTCTTCTCTCAAGAATGCTTGAAATTCCTCTATCTCATTGATTGTCCATTTCTTCCCCTGAAGGATTATACTCAGTTTTTCTGGGTAAGTGATTCTTGGTGCTTTGATTTCTAGCTTATTAGCCCTCTAGAATATCATATTCCAAGTCCTCTATTCCTTTAATGTAGAAGCTACTAGATCCTGTGTTACTCCACTGTGACTCCATAATGCTTGAATTGTTTCTTTCTGTCTGCTTACAATATTTTCTCTATGACTGGGAATTCTGGAATTTAGCTATAATATTCCTGGGAGTTTTCATTCTGGGATCTCTTTTAGGTAGTGATATAATTCAATTTCTATTTTACCCTCTGGTTCTAGAATATCAGGGCAGTTTTACTGGATAATTCCTTGAAAGATGTTTAGTCATTTATTTTAATCATGACTTTCAGGTAGTTAATAGTTTTTAAATTTTCACTAAATCCATTATCTTTGTCAGTTATTTTTCCAACAAGGTATTTCATATTGTCTTCTATTTTTTTCAGTATTTTGGTTTTGTTTTTATGATTTCTTTATTTTTCATAAAGTTATTAGCTTCCATTTGTTCCATTCTAATTTTTAAGGAATTATTTTCTTCAGGGAATTTTTGAACTTCCCGTTTCATTTGGCCAATTCTACTTTTTAAAGCACTCTTCTCTTCACTGGCTTGTACCATTTGACCTAGTCTGTTTTTTAAAGGGTTATTTTCTTCAGTATTTTTGTGTCTCTCTTAGCAAGCTGTTGACTTGTTTTTCATGATTATCTTGCATCACCCTAATTTCTCTTCCCAATTTTTCCTCTACTTCTCTTACTTGATTTTCAAAATCCTTTTTGAGCTCTTCCATGGCCTGAAATCAATTCCTATTTTCCTTAGAGGCTTTCGATGTAAGAGCTTTGATTTTGTTGTCTTCTTCTGGGTGTGTGTTTTTATCTTCCTTGTTACCAAAGCATGCTTTTATAGTCAGAAATTTTCCCAATTGTTTACTCATTTTCCCAGCCTGTTACTTCACTTTTTAAATCTTAGTTAAGATAGGGACTGCCACCCAGGACATTCACCCAGATCCAAGTGCACGGGGCTAGCCCCAGGCCCTTCTCTTGGATACTTACCCTATCCCAGGTCTTTAGACATCTCTGGTATACCAACCCCTCCTCCACGGAGGGGAAATGACTACACAGAACACCTGAGGTGGCCAGTGCACTTCACTTTATTGCTTATGTCACTTCTGGATCCCTCCCACACAGCTCCTTATATCCCCAGCCAGAGCCCCTCCCATGTTCCTCCCTGAGGGCGGAGCCAGCTCCCAGAGCTTGGCCCCTAACATCCAAGTATGGGCAAAGCAGCAGAGTCCTGCTTCAGTGATAGCAAGGAGGCCCCTGTAATCTCCTTATGACCTTGTTTGACCCGCTTACCATTTATTGGCTGAGAATTCTAGAAGCAACCGTGGTGGCTGCAGATTCAGCCACTCCCAAGGCCTGCTTCTGGTTTCCTGGGGCCAGGGCTGTATTGGCATGGCCCATGCTGGACTGCATTCCATTCTCACTTGGGTCCAATAGACCTTTCCTGCCAACCTTCTAAGTTGTCCCTTGAATCTGTGGGCTGAGGTGTCTGTAAATTGCCACTGATGCAAATGATTCATCTGCCCTAAGTCCTGCTCCGGGTTTGCTTGGGCCTGTGTGCTGGGTTCCTCTCTCACAATGGCACAACAGACTTTTCCTGTCAACTTTCCAGGCTGCCTTAGACTGGAAATTTGTTTCACTCTGTTGTTTTGTGTGTTCTGATGCTTTAGAATTTGTTTAGAGTCTTTTTAGAAGTTACTTGGAGGGATTTAGTGGAGAACTCAGGTGAGCTTCTATCTTTACTCTACCATCTTAGCTCTCCCCCCATCTTGAGTCTAGAAATCAACAAAACAATAAATCAAGCCTGGTTTACAATATTTGCAGATTTCCAAAATGTAAATACACGCACTGAAAATTATGAGCCAGTTCTAGCATATCCATGGGGGGAAGCATAAGCATGGTATAACAGATGAGGCTTTGGACTTGTATTCCAGAAGACCTAACTTCAAATTTCAGCTCAAACACCTACTATCTGTGTGATCCTGAACAAGTTACTAACTGCTCTATGCCTCAGTTTCTTTATCTCTAATTTAGGGAGTTGGTCTTGATTGCTCTAAGGTCAGCTTGACAGAGTTTTTCAAAGCTTGGACTTTGCTGGCATCGTCTTCCAGAATCTGGAAAATTCACATGTCATGAGGTTCCTTGGCTTTTGTGATGCCTTGGGTAATTTACAAATTTTTCTCTGCTTCCTGATAAACTTGATTAATATGCATTATGAAAGAAAGCTTTGTCAAAGAAAGGTAAGCTGCTTCTGTACCCTAATCTGAGGGTTATCTGTCCCACTGTCTTGATTTCACTGTATTGATTTAATTAGATAGGAAAGTAAAACATACATATTTCAGTTTAGCCCACAAAGGCTATGGAGAACATTAACATCAAAATGTGCGTGTTCCCAGTCATAGAAAGTCCATCTTACTACACAAGGCTGGGAGTAGCTGCTAGGGTATAGGGGACTACATACTGTTACAATCTCTGGAGCTAATGGGAATGCCTTTAAGTTCATAAAATCATAGACTGAGAGAAGAGACATTAGACTTCTCTCATGCTTAGCTCCCTCTCCAAGTCACTTTCTTCTGGCTAATACTGGACATATCTCTACTTATGATTTCATTTGGAACTTTGATTCATATTGTGAAAAGAGCATAAGATTAGGCATTCAGAGACCTATGTGGAAATGCTGTGTACTTCCCTTGGGGAATGAAAATTCTGATTATAGGTTCTGATAAAGAAAAAAGGAGAAATAAATTTAGTGACATGAAGTTTAAAAGCAAGATAGGGCAGGATTAGAGAGTAGGAAGATGGAGGTGCTTTCCTTTTGAATACATGACATTTTTGGTAGCCTCAGTCATTTTTAGCAAGATGTGCCAAGGTCCATTGCTTAGCACTGATTTCTCATATTTTAGAAAGCAAGGGCCATGCTGAAAATAATCAACATGCAACTAATATGGTCCTGAAGCTGTTTTTTGAAATGTACAGATTTCCATAGCATTAGAGATTACATGTGCTTGTTCTGTTTTTTACAGTAAACTGATAACAATAAGCTAGGGAGTTAGGTGATGCAATGGATAGAGCACTGGACTTGGAGTCAGAAAGAATTCAGTTTAAATTAAGATTAAGATACTAGCTGTTTTACTCTGGAAAACTCATTTAACTGCTATCTGACTCAGTTTTCTTATCTGTAAAATGTTGTTAATAATAACATCTACCTCCCAGAATTGTGAGGATCAAGTAAGATAATGTTTGTGAAGTGTTTAAGCAAATTTTAAAGTGCTAAGTAAATAAACCTATTATGATTATGACTTCTTAAATTTAGTTTTAGGAAATTTTCCTAAATTGAGTTAATTTGGAAGAAGGTACTCTTGTACTATGGGCAGCTAGCATAGTGGATAGAGTGTCCAATTGAAGTCAGGAAGACTCACCTTCCTGATTTCAAAACTGGCCTCAGATACTTATTATCTAGCAAGTTGCGTAAACTTCTTTGTCTCTGTTCCTCATCTATAAAATGAACTGGAAAAGGAAATAGCAAACCACTGCAGTATCTTTGCCAAAAAAAACCCCAAAGGGGTCATGAAGTGTTGGACATGACTGAAAATCCTGTTTACTTGGAGACATAGGGATTGAGGCAGCAGAGAGCCAGATTACTTATGCTAGGTCAGCATGAAAAGCAGAGTTGATTGAGGAATAGAAACCAGGTCTTTTCTCTCAAGTCCTTAATTTAGTAAAAGTTATTAACATCTGCTCATTTTCTATAGTAATTTACAGTCTTTTGGGGGGGAACAGGGAAAAGATTGTTATCTCCATTTTATTGTCTAAGGCCTTGGTGGAAAAGCTGGAATTGAAACCCTGGTCTTCCAATTCCAAATCCAGTCAACTTTCTATTATCCAAAAGTCCTCAGCATACCAAGGGATCACAAAAGAGAATATTATTTCCATCCAGATGTATGATTAAGCCTTTCTATTGATTTGGAAGATCAAAAGGTTGGCATGGATCTTTTGATGAAATGTAGTAGTTACCAGATCTTGTAGAGCTATCATTAGTATTTCAAGTTGTAGAATTCTTACCCATGTGAACTTCCTTCCAAAAGATAGTTTCTGAAGTTTTTTGGCAACTCAAGGCAAGGAGGTTTCTGTTATGTACAGCATCCAGCTTTCCTTGGGGCACATAGCTCTCTGAATTGAAGGTGCATTTCTGAAACTGTCAAACCAATCTCCCTTATGCCTGCAAGGCACTCAGTCTAACTAGTGTTGCAGAGAATTAAATCACATTTTCATCCTGACTTACAGAACTGACAAGCTCACCTCTTAACTTCTTATACCTTTGTGCAGAACTCTGTAATGTGATAATCACACATCTGAGTAGCCTCATGGATAAGGCAGAGGGGCTTTAGAGAGGATGTCAAAACTAACTCTTCCCATCACACTGGGAAAGGTTTTTTTTTTTTAAGGACAAATAACAGATGCTTAAAATGTCTGTAATTTCTTCTTTGCAATTAGTAGCAAATTATACTGGCCATTTTTCTAAGAATTGACAGTGTTCTTTAGCTTGGCAGTTTTCTTTTCCTAAATGATGATAGTTGTGTACTTATTTCTTTTCAGTAGGAGGGAGACCTCCCTGGGGGTTGGGGAGGAGAAGGAAAGAGAATCAGTTCATTCCCACTGTCAAGTTGCTCTAGGCACACTGCTCTTAAAAAAAAAAAAAGAAAAAGAAAAAAAAACCTCCTGCTTTTCTGGTTGGCCTATTGTCATTGATGTTCATCAATATGTACCAGAATCCAGACCATTTTGCAAAATTAAAGAGATGATTGGATGCATATTGAAAAATTCCAGTCAACGTTCTACCTGTGTTACCTGAAGAAGCAGCTATGGATGTCTTTGAGATGGTGAATCCTTTATCACTTTCTCACCGGAGGTTCATAGAAACCCTAGTGTTTCTGTCTGCTCCTGAGGAGCTCCTTAGCAGTCCTTTTAAATCTATCCAGAATTTACATCCCAAACTCTCTTGGAGAAGATGGATGAGTTACATGGCTCTTCTAAGGTACAACCCGAGTCTTAGTCCAGTTATTTTTAGCCTCAGATTCCTATCTGTAAAATGGGAACAATAGCACCTACTTCACATGGTTGTTGTCAGAATCAAACAGGATAACCTATGTAAAGTATTTTGCAAACTTTAAATATAAAGAAATAAAAATATAATATATAAAAATAAATAAATGTATTATATATAAATGATACAATAAACATATAAATAATATATTGAATATAAATATGCAAATATTGATAAGTATGTAAATAACAAAATAGAAATAATACAATCAGTGTATAAATAATATCATTTTTATTGTTCAGTTGTTTTCAGTCATGTTTAACTCCTCATGATCCCTTTTTCAGATTTTCTTGGCCAAGATACTGGAGCAGTTTGCCATGTTCTTTAGATCATTTTACAGATGATGAAACTGAGGCAAAGTTACGTGACTTACCCAGGGTCACATGGTTTCTATTCTTTTCTAATCCAGGAATGATTAAAGCATAAACTTATAGGATGGCAATATCATCAAAATGGCTACATGTATAGCCTCAAAGAAAAATGTAATTTGATCTCAGGCCCAAAAAGAATTCCTGAAAGAGTTTAAAAAGATCTAAACCAGCAAATTAGAGAAGTAGAAGAAAATTGGGAAAAGAAATGAGAGTAATGCAAAAAATCATGAAAAAAGTCATTTGCATGGGAAGAGGTATACAAACATTTGGTGAGGAAAACAACTCTCTTCCTTTTCCAATGGAAAAGGAAGTACAAAAGCTCACTGAAGAAAATAGCTTCTTAAAATTTAGAATTGAACAAGTGGAAGCTAATGACCCTGTAAGACATCAAGATATGATACAACAAAATCATAAAAGAAAAAAAATAAAAGAAACTGTGAAATTTCTCATTGGAAAAGCAACTGACTTAGAAAACAGATCCAGGAGAGATAATATAAGAATTATTGGACTACCTGTAAGCCATGATTAAAAAAAATAAGCTGGAGAACATCTTTCAAGAAATTATGAAAGAAAACTCCCTCAATATATTAGAGCCATAGGGAAAAACAGAAGTTGAAAGAATCCATCAATCACTGCCTGAAAGAAATCCCAAAATGAAAGCTCATAGGAACATCACACTCGAATTCCAGAGCTCACAGATCAAAGAGAAAATATTGTAAGCAGCCAAAAATGAAACAATTCAAATATTGTGGTGCTACAATCAGGATTACACAGGATTTATAAACTTCCATATTAAAGAGCCAGGAGACTTGGAGTATAATATACTGAATGTCAAAGGAAATAGGATTACAATAAAGAATCACCTACTCAGCAAAATTGAATATAATCTTTCAGTGAAGGAAAAAATATGGATATTTGACAAAATAGAGGACTTTTAATCACTTCTAATGAAAAGACCAGAGTTGAATTAAAAAAAAAACCTGATATGTAAATACAAGACTCAAGGGAAACATAAGAAGGCAAAAAAGCAACAAGAGAAAATATAAGCAATTCAATTAGATCAAACTGTTTATATTTCTATGTGGCAAGATAATATTTGTAACTCTTTACAACTTTATTATTATAATAACAGTTAGGAGTATTTGTAGAGAGAGGATGTGGAAATTAGGTGATTTTGATGGGATGATATCCTCCCTAAAAAAACAGAATAAAGGGGCGAGAAAGAAAATTGCACTGGAAGAAGGTGGGGGAGATTGAATGTGGTAAATTACCCCAGTGAAAGAGGCATGAAAAAGTTATTATAATGGAGGGGAAACCAGGGTGGGTGGGTGGAGGACAATGCTTAAACTTTACTCTCATCAAAATTAGCTCAAGGAGGGAATAACATACACAATTCTACATAGAAATTTATCATATCCTATAAGGAAGTAAAAAGGAGTGGGGATAACAGAAGTGAGAGGGGAGACTGATAAAAGAGAGGATATATTGAAAAAAGTGGTGATCAGAAGTAAAACATTTGTGAGGAAGGAAAGGATCAGAAGGTTACAGAAAGAGGAGGATGAACAAAAAATAATATAGAAAGAAATGCACAGTTATCATAACTATAAATGTGAAAGGGATGAACTCACCCATAAAACAGAAATGGATAACAGAATAGATTAAAAACCAGAATCCTACAATATGTTGTTTACAAGAGACACACTTAAAGCAGAGAGATACACATAGGGTAAAGGCAAGGGGATAGAGTAGAATCTATTATGCTTTAGTGAAACAAAGAAAGTAAGGGTATCATGATCTCAGACAAAGCAGATCTATTAAAAGAGAGAAAGAAGGAAATTATATCTTTCTGAAAGGTACCATAGACAATAAAATTATATCAGTACTAAACATATATTCTTCCAATGGAATAGCATCTACATTTTGAAGGAGAATTTGAATGAGTTCCAGGAGGAAATAGATAATAAAACTACACTAGTGGGGGACCTCAACTTTCCCATCTCAGGATGAGATAAATCTAAGCAAAAAAACAAACAAACAATAAATTAAAGAGTTGAACACTCTGGAATTCTAGAAAAGTTAGATCTGATAGATCTCTGAGAAAATTGAATGGGAATAGAAAGGAATATACACCTTTTATTGAGCAGTACATAGCACCCATGAAAAAAAAAATAACCATGTCTTAGGACATAAAAACCTCACAACCAAAGCAAAAAAAAAAAAAAGCATAAATAGCAAATGCATCATTTTCAGATGATAATGCAGCAAAATTATATTCAGTAATGGACAGTGGAAAGAGAGATTAAATATTAATTGGAAATTAAATAATTTAATCCTAAAAAAAAATAAGTGGGTCAAAGAACAAATTATAGAAACAATCAATAATTTTATTAAAGAAAATGATAACAATGAGAATATACCAAAATTCATGGAATGCAGTCAAAATTATACTTAGGGGAAAATTTATTTCTCTAATGGTTTGCATCAATAAAATAGAAAAAAAACCATTTCAATGAATTTGGCATGCAACTAAAAATCTAGAAAAAAGAATAAATTAAAAGTCCCCACTGAAACATCAATTTGAAATCAAAGGAGAGAGACTAATAAAATTGAAAGTAAGAAAACTATTGAACTAATAAATTAATCTAGAAGCTGGCATTAGGGGAAAACAATAAAACATACCATTGGTGAAATTGGTTTCAAAAAGGAAAGAAGAAAGCTAAATTCCTAGTATCAAAAATGAAAGGGGTGAACTCACTACTAATGAAGAGGAAATTAAGACAATTGTTTGGAGCTATTTTACCCAGTTATATGTCAATAAATTTGACAATCTAAATGAAATGGATGAATATTTACAAAAAAATATAAATTACCCAGATTAACAGAAGAAGAAATAAAATACTTAGACCCCATTTTAGAAAAAGAAATTGAACAAGCCATCAATTAATTTCTTAAGAAATAATTTTCAGGATCAGATGAACTCACAAGTGAATTCTACCAAGCATTTAAAGAACAATGAATCCCAATACTATATAAATTATTTGAAAAAATAGGTGAAGAAAGAATCCTACCAAATTCCTTTTATAACACAAATATGGTGCTGATACCCAAACCAGGAAGAGCTAAAACAGAGAAAGAAAACTATAGATCAATTTTCCTAATGAATATTGATACAAAGATTTTAAATAAAACACTAGCAAAGAGATTACAGCAAGATTTGTCAAGGATCATACACCATGACCAGGATTTGTAACAGGAATACAATGCTAGTTCAATATTAGGAAAAATTTTTAGCATCATTGACTATGTCAATCACAAAACCAAGGGAAATCATATGATTATCTCAATAGATGCAGAAAAAGCCTTTAACAAACTACAGTACCCATTCCTTTCAAAAACACTAGAGAGCATAACAATAAATTAAACTTACCTTAAAATGATAAACAATATATATCTAAAACCATGAGCAAGCCTTATCTGTAATGGGATAAACTGAAAGCCCTCCAAATGCAATTAGGGGTGAAGCAAGGATGTCTGTTATCACCTCTATTATTTAATATTATACAAGAAATGTTCACTATAGCAGTAAGAGAAGAAAAAGAAATTAAAGAAATTAGAATAGATCATGAAGAAATAAACTATGACTCTTTGCAAAGGATACAATGTGCTTAGAAAATCCTGGAGAACCAACTAAAAAACAACTGGAAATTTTCAACAACTTTAGGAAAGTTACTGGACAGAAAATAAACCCCCCAAAATGATAAGCATTTTTGTATACTACCAAAAAAGTCCAGTCACAAGAGATAGAAAAATGCCATTTTAAATAACTGTAGACAATATAAAATAATTGAGAATCTACCTGACAAGACCAAAAGGAGGAACTATATGAAGACAACTATAAAACATTCACACAAATAAAGTCTGATCTAAGCAACTGGGAAAATATTAATTGTTCATGGTTAGGCTGAGCCAAAAAAATAGAAATGACAATTTTACCTAATTTAATCTATTTATTTATATCAAAAAGCTATCAAAATTATTTTATAGGGGAGGAGCCAAGATGGCAGAGTAGAAAGATTCACATATGCTAGCTCCGAACCCACAGCCCATGGATCTCCTGTAAAAAAGACTCCCAACACATTCTGGAGAAGTGGAAGTCTCGCAGAAACAGGGTGAAGGAGATTTCTGTTCCAGAGAGCCCTGAAAAACTGATCCCAAAGATCCGTCATGCACAAGACGGAAGCAGAGCCCAGCCCTTCCCTGGCCACAAGGCAAAGAGAGGAGTACATTGGGGCAGGCTTCAGGGACGAAATCTCCAGTGGCCACGAAGGTCCCTCCACCCACAGATGCACAGGTCAATGAGAGAGAATTCTGGGGTGGCCGAGAGGGGAGCAGGGTGTCTCCATAACCCAGGCCCCCTTGGGAGGCAGCAGCAGAGGCAGTGGGTGGCCAGAGGCTCCCAGAGCAGGCAGGAGCTCCATTATGGAAGGTCTCTGCATAAACCCCCTGAGGGGACTGAGCTGGGAGGTGGCCCTGCCCCCACCTGAGAACCTAATTTAATCTTACCCTGAATAGCAGCCTGGCCCGACACTGAAAACCCTGAGGCTGAGGAGCAGCATTTGAATCTCAGACCCCAACCACTAGTTGGGCAGATCTAGGCAGGGGTGGAGAGGAATCTCAGAAGTCAAGTAACTGGCTGGGAAAATGCCCAGAAAAGGGAAAAATATTAAGACCATAGAAGGTTACTTTCTTGGTGACCAGATGATTCCCCCCCTTCCTTTCTGATGAAGAAGAACAATACCATCAAGGAAAGAAATTGGAGTCAAGGCCTCTGTGTCCCAAACATCTGAAATAGATATCCAATGGGCTTAGGCCATGGAAGAGCTCAAAAAGGATTTTGAAAAGCAAGTTAGACAGGTGGAGGAAAAACTGGGAAGAGAAATGAGAGAGATGAAAGAAAAGCATGAAAAACAGGTCATACCTTGCAAAAGGAGACCCAAAAAACTGCTAAAGAAAATAACACCTTGAAAAATAGTCTAACTCAGTTGGCAAAAGAAGTTCAAAAAACCATTGAGGAGAAGAATGCTTTCAAAAGCAGAATTAGCCAAGTGGAAAAAGA
>JAQQSK010000426.1:0-19729 GCA_028658325.1 Potorous gilbertii
GCTCCTCCATGGCCTGAGCCCATGGGGTATCTCTTTCAGATATTTGGGATACAGAGGCTTCGACTCCTATGTCTTTACCTGGTGGTAAGCAGACCTCCTCGTCGTCCTCAGAGACAAAAGGAGGAAGGATTTTCTCAAGGAAATAACCATTAATGGTCTTAGTTTTTTTCCCTTTTCTGGGCATTTTCCCAGCCAGTTACTTGATTTCTAAGAGTCCTCTCTACCCCTGGCCTAAATCGGCCTAGCCAGTGTTTGGGGTCTGAGATTCAAATGCTGCTCCCCAGCCTCAGGGCTTTTGGCGGCAGGCCTGACTGCTCTTCAATAGGGGCATATTGGCTGGTTCTCAGGTGGGGGCAGGGCCGCCTCTCAGGCTCAGTTCCCTCAGGGGGTTTATACAGAGATCCTTTGTAGTGGAGCTGGGGTGGAGCTCCAGTCAGCTGTGGGAGTCTCTGGCTGAGCTGCCTCAGCCTCTGCCGCAGCGGCCGCTTCCCATGCGGTCCGAGTTCGGAGATCCCCCGCTCCCCTCTCAGCCCGTCTCTCCCACTGACCTGGGCGTCTGTGGGTGGAGGGACCTTCGCCGCTGCTGGAGATCCAGGTCCCTAATGCCTGCTGGGCTCTGCTCGCTCCTCTCAGTGCCGCGTGGCCGGAGCAGGGGAAGGGAGCACGCAGCAGGACAGGACTCCGCTCCCGTCTGGGGTACCTTTGTGGTCGGTTTTTCAGGGCTCTCTGCAACGGAAATCTCCTTCACTGTGTTGCTGCACAGCTTCCACTGTTCCAGAATTTGTCAGGAGTTCTTTTCACAGGGAATCTATGGGCTGTGGGTTCGGACCTAGCATAGGTGAGTCTTTCTACTCCGCCATCTTGGCTCCGCCCCTCAGACTTTTCTTAATTGTAGTACTCTATCCAGCTTGATCCGGTATAGCAAAGTGACTTTTTGAGGGTTTCCCTATCTAAAGTGCATTTTATAATTAATATTTTCATCAGACCTCAAGTTTCTGTTTTAAAAATCTGTATTACTCTATTGCAAGCCTTTTATGACTGTTAGGATTCGTTTCCTTTAGTATTCTTTCTGTGTGAGAAGCAATAGCATAGATGATTTGATATATGTTATTTTATCTTTTCTTTTTTGTTTCCATTCTGCTAGTCCTGAAATAATTGAACGGAGGATGCATAAGACTGAGTAACATCTTTTATCTGGTATTGGGTCACAGATTATGAAGAATTTAAAAACAATTATCCAACCTTCTGAAGATGAATCTTTCCATACATAGCTAGTCTCATCCTTAGAATCTTCTGTTTATGGTGCAGTACTACAAACTTTTTTCCTTCACAACAGAACTTACTAAAGCTTAAATTCCAATGACCTAACATTTAAGATGCCCTAGTACTAAATTTCCGTATCATAAAGTCCATGCTTGTGATTTAGGATACAATGGTTCACAGGTTTATTTTGGAGAAATCAATTTTTAAAAAGTTGGTAGATTTGCTTTTATTATATAGACAAAGGTAGTACTATTTCATGATGTTTTTAGTTATCTCCTGTTGGGGTGAGCATGAAAAACTTTGGCAAAAATATCAAAAGAAAGAATTGTAACTCTAGTTTTTTTTTTCAGTTCATTCTCACATTGTTTTGATTTACAGTACTTTATCAGCTTTATTATTCTCTTTAAAAATCTCTCTAGTCTACCAATATTCTTTCTAAAAATAAGCATCCAGAAATCAATACAATATAATGAATATACATGAGTTAACCCTTAGGAAAAAATAAACGCCATCACATTTCTCTAAAACATTATGACTCTCAAGTTACAATTAATTATTAATCTCCCCTTTCCATTTTTTATTTTTACAATTAGATGATTCCAAATTTTATCATCAGGATTGTGTTTTATATTATTCCCTTTTGCCTAGAATTTTCTCTGTTGTGTTTGCATAACTTTTTTACAAATTGGCTCAATTTTCTACCTGAATTTTAAGCACATGTCTAATTACATTTTAATCTGTTTTAAATTTTTTAACATAGATATTATCCCCCACAATCCCCAGTGCTTCCTTCAACACATTCTTCCTTTGTGTTTATAATAAATTTCAATTCCACAGGTCCTCCTTGACTGATTCCTTGCATTATGAGAAATGAAGCTTTATTAGAAATAAAATGATCAGTAATGTAAGTCAATAATGTATTGGATATTCATTTTACAAGTGAATACAATTTTCAACAAGTGTACAAATAGTTCAAAATCCGGCCACTCTCTAAACAGACATACCTATAGCTTTTCTCTGATTAAAAATATAGCACTGTTCTGTAGATTGATTCAGAGATAATATGCACTTATTTTATTTAACTTTGATCCATTTCCTAAATATTTTTCCCTCTGATTTTTGTGCTTTATTTCTACTGACATCTGTAATTTTTCTTCCACTCTGTATCCATAAGGTAGAACGCAGAGTAAAACTCCAGAGGGCATTTTCACTGTATTTTTAACTATCAAAATAGAAATGTAGCCATTCAAATTGCTTTGAGCAAGAGCAACATTAAACATTTCAAAGCAATGACAAAATAAACAGTGCCTATTCCGGTATTGACTACTGAGGAGAACAATAAATGAATACAATTAATACTTTCCTCTCGTTTTGTAACTGACATGCTTTGTAATTTAGGGCAATCTGCTATACTTCTCTGTGCTCTCATGTTGCTGTGCCTTTCTGTTCTTTCTGGTTCTTTTTGGCTCAATATTTTAAAGAATAATTACAATGTTTTCCACCAAGTGAAACTTCATGTATTAATGTTTTCAAAAAGATTTTAGTTTCTTGTTTAAAAAGCACTTTAGGACACCTATTATTATTGCAGTGACCAACATTTTTGATGTGAAGATGAAAGGTGGATAAAAGCTTTTATTGGAAAAAAAGGATTATTTTTTCCCAAGTGTTTCTTTGGTGTCTGAAACTTTCTCTTCACAGCTGTAATTTACTACCTCTTATTTTGAATAGATCTCAGTCTGCATTAGTTTTTGACTTCTTTTTATCTTTTCAATCATTTATTTTTCAGTTCTATAAGAGGTCAAAGCCAGGCATATTTGACACAGACCAATTATATCTTTAGTGTTTTCCTACCACCAAGCTTTCCTACCCTTGACCTTTAATCCCTTAATAGCATCTTACTTCTATATAGTGATGAAAATATCTCATTTCTATGCCCTTCCAGCCTTCATTCAATCCTAACTTTTCTTAGTAGATTCTAATTTTTCCAAATGAAACCTTTTACTTCACTATTTCAGCAGGCAGATTTTTGCAGCTATAAGAAAAATGTGAGCTTCACCTAAGTTAAGAATGACTTTGATTGGCTTAATATGTAAAGATTCCAAGGTCACTCATCTTCCAAGAGGCAATATATTCACCAAAGTGAAAAGATCTGAATGATATAATTTCAGTGAAGATATTTTGTGGCAAATAAGTCTTGTTAACAATATTAATATCTTACCATTTAGAATGCTAATGGTAATGTGGACAGTGACAGTTGTATTCAATTTTTACAATTATAAGGTTGAGGGTTTGAATTAAGGTCTATACATTAACAAACATTTTAGCAAAATAATACATTTATTTAGATAGAAGTGGGTATTATCACATGATAAAAATTTTTTTTTCCTAATCCTTGGGAATAAATTGCGTGCTGAACGGCATTATTTTCAATATTTGTCTCAGAAAATGGAATTCTGCTGCAATGATATCTCTACATAATTATTTTTCCTATTCAGCTTTGTTCAGAGCTCTTTAGTTATCTAGTTATTTGGATGAATACTAATAGCAATTAAAATAATTTTCGATTGGTTAAATGGGAGTTAAATGTTTAATTCAAGATTTTCACAGGGATTAGTTTCAAGTAGGTGATGAAGATAGATTGGTGATGGAGGGATAGGAAACATTTCACCATATATTAGACTAGGCTAGGGTATAAAAACAATAGAAACAGTCTGGAGATACAAGGCTCAAGCCTCACATATCGTGGTTCCCAAAGTAGACTCTCGTGAAACTTGAAATAGAGATTAGCTTAGTCTTTTAAGATAAGATATAAAACTATTTAGCTTTTTAAAAATACATACATCATCATATGCAACCCTCTTCTTTATCTTTATATAGGTTATTCTTCCTTTATGATTCTTAGATGCTAAAGGAATATGAAAATGAAAGAAAAGAAAAAGAAGGGATGAATGTTGGCTAGAGTGACAATAACTTACTGGAAAGAGAAATGTAGTCATATAAACAACAGTTTCCTGCCTTTAAGCGGTATGTAAAATACAAAATAAAAGAAGAGTGTCTTGATGACAGTTTTCTGAAAATAAATGTGGGCATTTCAGTGGACTAACTGCATTGAGTAACATGATTAAGAGGTACGATAAGATGTATAAAAAATTAATAGTATCATCTTAAACACAACATTAAATACATATTATCCAGAGTGACAAATATCACCTGACAGTAACATACAATTAGGCCGTGACCTAGAGTTGTGTGTTTGGTTTCTGCATCCTATTCTTTTTGTAATAAATATTCATTGCTGTTTTTATTGATGCATTTTCTCATTTGTAGACTGAATCCTGCCTTATGACAAAGAACAGAATTTAAATAAGTCATATAACACAGAGATCATATCTGACAATGCCTGTTATATTCCTTCCTAGTAGTCTTCTACCTCCATTTGCCACATATTTTTGGAACAAAAAAATACATTGGCAGGGAGTTTAGAGAAGTGAAAACAAGACAGTGAAGAGATTCAAAACCGTGCAATATATGAATAACTATAAGCTGTGGTGTGCTAGAGGCAGCATGAGCATTTAAACCTTGGAACATGGCCAACACATATATCAGGGTTTAATTTGTTATTTTATGTTTGTTATCCTTACAAAAAATAATGGGAAAATGTCAATAGTGTAGATTAAACTTAAAAGTGTGCCACAGATAAATGTTTGTTTGTTTATTTGCTTTGGGGACTCAGGTGTTTAACGTTTATAAGCATTCCTGTGAATGTAAGAAACCATAAATACTTAGCTTGGAAATGAATTGGTGTGAAGGTGGTAGTAGTATAATGTATATTTTCAAGTATGTGAGGAGTTATCATATTAAAGAATAAGACTTTTTCTATTACTGCGGAGGTAGAAATATGAGGAGAAGTTGAAAGATACTGAGACAATTTTGCTTTATTGTGAAGAAAGACATGTTAATAATCAGTCGAAAATTTTATAAAAGTTCTATTGTCCACTATATGAACTTAGGGATTCATTATCTTTGGGGGTTTTCAAGAAAAGTTGTAGTGCCCATTTGTTGGAGATGTTACAGAGACAATTATTCCTTTTGTTATGGTGCTCCCTTTAATTGTGTAAATCTGTGATCAGGATATACTCTGAAATTAAGAGAGCAAGAAGATTCATAAACAATTATAGGATACAGTGTCTGAATTAAGGGAGCAAGAAGATGCAGAACCAACATGTTTAGGGTTTCAAGTCTCAATTTAGAGTCTGATATTAGCAAATTTGAAAATAAAGCCATAAAGAAATCTTCTAGACTGGGCAAGATTCTATTGGACAGATTAGTTCCCCCAAATAAGTGAGTTCTTATGGACAATCCCTAGTATATAGAGTGCCATCTTTTAGTTTGAATTTTGATTGGCTACTGTTTAGATGTGAGACCCATTACTTTTCAACAAGATCATAGTTCATATCTTTACAACTTACTAAGTTGTACTAGAGTTAGAAATGTACTGGTATATGCTAATTAAGTTCCATATTATGATGGGGCATCAGAGTTGGTTGGTTGGTTTGGTTGGTTGGTTGTTTTCCTTTGTTCTCGAAAAGGAACAAAATGACATAACCATGACAAAGTGAAATTTTAGAGTGCCCTACTGTGGCTGATCAGACCAATATGAGCTCAGAACACTTTACCACAGGTTGGACACAGTTAGTCTGTGTGAATATTTGGGGTGGATACTCAAATTTGTGCATGCTATGTTTCCTTTATGAGGGAATCAGAATAGCACTTTAGTCAAGATGATAAGGAAAGTACATAAGAAAACAATGTTTGGCATAAGTTATACAGTCATTACAAAAAAGACAACCCGTATTTGAGGAAGGAGAAACATCTGGCAATTTTCATTTCCCTTTAAAGAAGAAGAAAAACCATTACATACCTCTACTTTTTTGCTGCCACAGGGAGGAAATGTCCTGCCTGGGTAGGGGGAGTTTTGCTTTTCATAGATTCTGGAGGGATGTCTCTCATTTTATTGGGATGCCTTTCAAACCTATCATTGTGAAGCTATTTTTTTTTAAACTTTGGAATTATGTTCTTTAATATTCTAATTAAGGTTGTTTTATTTTATACTATGATCCACAAATGCTCCACTGAATTTTAATTCTGGAATTTAATTTCTGGAGTGACTTGAGCCAGATATGGTCTGGATTATAGTGAGGAACTGTTTTAATGTTGTTCTTTTATGACCAATTATATATTTCCTACTTATTTATCTTCACAAAGTCAATTATTTTTTTTAACTTTCAGTAATGGAAGGCATAATATTAATTTTGATGGATAGAATCATTTCTTAGTGTTGTTGTTTAGTCATATGAAGTTGTTTCAGACTCTTTGCGAGATTATTTGGGATTTTTCTTCACAAAGATACTGGAATGATCTGCCATTTCTTTTTCCAACTCATTTTACTGATCAGAAAACTGAGGAGAACAGTGTTGAATGACTTGTCCTGGGTTACAGAGCTGTGAAGTGTCTGAGAACAGATTTGAACATGGTCTTCCTGTTTCCATGTCTGATGCTCTATCTATGATGCCATCTTGCTGTTTTTCCTTAACTTTATCCCCATATTATTTTTGTCACCCATTTTTTGTGCCCTTTCCTTTAGTGAGAACTCATAAATTAAAGCTATTGCTTGAGCAATGAGGTGTAATGGAAAGAACTCAGAATTTAAAGAACAAAATATGGAGAGATAGAAAAATCCTTAGATAAGATTTAGTGGTCTCATTTTATAGATTGAGAAAATTGATATGCCAAGAGATTTAGTGATTTACACAGTGTTACAGAAGTAGTAAATATTGGAATTAGTATTTGAAACTGAATCTTCTGTTTCCAGATGTAATGATATTTCCCAAGCACAATGCGCATTTTTAGTCAGAAAGTGAATTCAAGTACTGTCTCTGACAATCATGTTTTCTGTCTAAATTTTTAAGTTCCTATTTGGATTGTAGTTATTCCATGTGTCTTGTACTGCCTTTACATTATATTTCTTTAATCTACCTATTCAGTACAATAGATGCTGAGCTAAAGGTCCAAATCATAGTAAACAATTAAACTGCTTGTAAATGAAATCAAGGAATAAATTGGAGAATATTTTAATACAAGTTAAAATTGCAAGCTATAGCTTATAGAGTAATTTTTATATAAGTTATATATGTTTATATACATTTATATACATTAACTTAAAAGAAACTTTAAAGGGAGGAAAAATAACATTTCATGGACTATTAAATAATTATGGGAACAAAGATTATTTTTATATATTGCTTAAGGAACCCCATGTCATTTTCATGTTATTTGTTCAAAATTTATGCTCTTATTTTCCTACACCTTTTGTTCATCTCTTGTCTTTTTTTAGTCTGTCACATAAATAATTTCAAGTATTAAATCTGCCATTAGTATTAGCCAAGTGCATTTAAAAATGTAAATAGAAAAACAGATTTCAGCAAAGTTGAACAAATCTCTGTAATTTTGAATAAACATCAGGCTTTAAATTATAAGGGTGCTGAGTGTTCAGTGTAGAGTGGAGTAAAATTACTCAGGCCATTTAAATTTTAAGAGAACTTAGTCTTCTTAATTGAAGCACTCTATGTAAATGGTTCCAGTAATTGTAAATCTCTATATATTGTTCCCAACACAAATGTTATGTATTTGAAATTCTGATGATTTAGAACATTTAACCATTTTCATAAAGGCACAGAATATATTAGAAAATGAGCTTGCAAAATGCTCTGTTGCATTGGATACCAGTTACTGCTTCAATATTGGTTCAACAACAAAACTGTTTTGGTTCACAATATATTTGAGATAGATATTTAAAAATCCAACCTTTCACATATTGTCCTGATATATGCACACATGTGAACACACACTCACACACATATACACACACACACCACATTCACAAATACATCTCCAGAGTAATTATTTTATTCACCAACCAAATCACCTCTACTTCTACCACTTAGACTTTCAAGGTACACTTGCCTGCCTGATGCTATGTGATAACTCCAATCATAGAATGAAACATCCATGGATAATAACACTCTAGCAGAAATGTAATTCTCAATCATATCTATGTGTATATACACATATATGTGTGTACAGAATCATATATATATATATATATGTATATATATACATATACATATATATATATATATATATATATATATATATATATGATTCTTTTTATTTTCCGGTTTTTCCGAACCTTCAGTTGCAATTGTTCAAAATCCATCTTCTGTCTCCAACAAATCAATCCCTTATTTTTAAGGGATTTTAATTTAATCCCTTTAATTGAAAACATTCATGTACCTCTCTAAAGTTACTCAACTCTTCAAGTTTTCTCTCTGGAATTCCTGCTATATAGCCAACGAAGCAGTCTCCCCCACATCTGAGAATTAGAGGTGATTACAAAAATTAAGCTATTACTAAAAAAAAAAATCTTCTACCACAAAGAGTAATGTCAAATCATCGCCTGCTCTCCCAAAAGAATTATACAACTCATGAAAGATTTTAAAAATTAACTGAGACTGAGGAAAAACAAAAAAAACCCAAGAATAAACAAAAAGATTGTGAGAAATAAAGTCAAATAATTAGAAAAGGATATCTAGAATCTTAAGGAAGGCCATGACACCTTGAAATTAGAACTGAGCAAAGTAAAGTCAACAAAATTATGAGATCAAAAAATAATTAAACAAAATATGAAGCGGAAAAACAGAAGCATGAAACATCTTATAAGAAAAACAACTGATCTGGAGAACAGATCAAGAGGAGAAAAACGTAAGAAGTTTTAGACTTCCTGAAAGTTATGATTAAAAAAATATGACACAGTAATAGAAGAAATAAAGAAAATTATTCTGAAGCATTTGAATGGGGAGGGGGAGTAAAAATAGAAAAAAAATCCATCAATCAATACTTGAAAGGTATCATGTGATTAAAACTCACGTGAATATTGGAGTCAAATCCTGAAACAAACAGCTCAATGATAAAATATTAGGAGTAAAAAAAAAAACACAATAAATGTGACAGTGCCACAATTAGAATCATACAAGATGGAGCAACAGAGACACTAAAGGACCAAAAGTATTTGAACACTATATATCAAAGAGCAAAAGAACTGGGTTTTCAGCTGAAAATATCATGCTCAGCAAAGTTAAGCATAATCCTGAATGAAAAATAAATGGACGTGTGATCAATATTAAAATTTTAGAACTTTATTGAAAAGAGTCAAGAGAAACATAAGGTACATATGAAAAATTGTTCTTAAGGAGTTCAATAAAGACACACCATTTACCTTTTATATATGTAAAGCACATGTTTAATGTTGTCATTAGGAATTGAGTAGTTTGTAAAAAAAAAAAAGACTGAGGTAGATCTGAGATATGACCTTCAAAAGTAAAAAAAAAAAATAATAACAGCTAAAAAGAGTAATTATTTATACAAATGAGGTTCAAGAGGAAGAATTGATACCGGAAGTAGAAGAAAGAGGAGGACTGGTAGTTCTGGTAACCTGCTTATTGGGAATGGGTTTAAGAGGGAAAATACATATATCATGTGTATATGTAATCTAATAGAGTATAAAAGTCTTCTAAATTCAGGAGAAATGAAGTACTAAGGGGTTAGGGAGGGGGAGAAGATATGGAAGCATCTTTAGAGAGGAGTGGGAGGAAATAACTTATAGGGGTGTTTAGATTTATGGGAATGCAAGGATACAGGAGGGACCCATGTGCGGGGCTCTTCTAAAGAATAGGAGGGCAAAGGAGAAGGAAGAAATAAAATAGAGGATCCAGGAGGGATCTAAATATATCTATACTTAATGGTAGACTTTGGAAGAGGGGATGAAGAGAGGATAAAAAGAACAAAATTAAAAGTAGATAGCAGAGAACAAAAGAAAATTTACAAGGAAGCAAAGACCTACAACTCTCAAGTCAATGTGTAGTATTTATCACACAGGCTTTCTTGAAATGAACATTTATCACTATATTTTTTAATATTGTGTTATGTTCTACTATGCATGTGACATGCTTTGTTATTCTTTTCTTACTTTGTATTTTAGTTTATGATACTTTCTTTTCTTTTCTCTATTATGTATTTGTGTTCTGTTGTTTGAATCTAAAAGTAAATAAAAGTGTTTTACTCTGACCACCACTTCCCCCAATTTGTCCTCCCGTTTTTACTCCCCCCTTTTTTTCATCCCCTTCCTCACCTATTTTTCTATATGGCAAGATAGATTTCTATAATCAACTGAATACGTATGTTATTATTTTTTTAGCCAATTCTGAAGAAAGTAAAGTTAATTCAGTCCCTCTCATCTCCCCATTATTTGGCTCCACTGAAAAAGCTGTTCCTTGCTTCTTTTATGTGAGAATTTTTACCCCATTTAATCTCTCCCTTTCCCTTTCTCCCAGTATATTCTTCACTCACCCCTTAAGTTTATTTTGTTTTACTTGTCATTCCTTTATATTCAACTGACAGTTGTACCCTTTGTCTACATACACTCCTTCTAACTAACCCAATAATGAGAAAGGTCTTATGAGTTATAATAAAGATCTCCTCATCTTGGAATGCCAGCAGTTTAATGTCCTTAAGTCTCTTACGGTTTCTCTTTCCCGTTTACTTTTTTATGCTTCTTTTGAATCTTGTATTTGAAAATCAGATTTTCTTTTCAGCTCTGATTTTTGTGTCCTGATTTCTTGGAAGGCCTTTATTTCATTGAATATTCCTATAGTTTTGCCCTTAATGATTATACTTAGTTGTGCTGGGTAGATGATTCTAGTTTGTAATCATACTTCCTTTGCCCTCCAGAATATCATATTCCAAGCCCTCTGATCCTTTAAGATAGAATCTGGTAAATATTGCCTTATCCAGACATTTGGTCCTCAGTACTTGAATTGTTTCTTTCTGACTGCTTTCAATATTTTCTTCTGGATTTGGAAGATAGGGAATTTGACTGCAACATTCCTGGGAGTTTTTGTTTTGGGATTTCTTCCAGGAAGCAATCAAATGGATTCTTTCAATTTCTATTTTAACTTCTGGTTCTACAATATCAGGGAAGTTTTCTTGGACAATTTATTAAAAGATGATGTCTAAGCTCTTCTTTGGATCATTGATTTCAGGTAGACCAATTTGTTTTTCCAACGAGATATTTCATATTGTTTTCTATTTTTTCATTCTTTCAATTTTGTTTGATTTGTTTCTTGATTTCTCATAAAGTCTTTGTGCTCCATTTGTTCCATTCTAATTTTAAAGGAATTATTATCTTCAGTGAGCTTTGGTACTTTCTTTTCCATTTGACTATTTTGCTTTCTAAGTAATTTTTTTCAGTGAATATTTTTGTGCCTCTTTCTCCATTTAGCCAGTTCTGCTTCTAAAGGAATTCTTCTCTTCATTGGCCTCTTGTGTCCTTTTTTTACCATTTGGCCTAATCTTTTTTTTAATGTATTATATTCTTGAGTGTTTCTTTTCTGTTTCCTTTACCAAGATGCTGATTTTTATGATTTTTCTTGCATCATTCTCATTCATATTTCTAAGTTACCCAAGTAGGACAGACCTTCTCTGCTGACATTCTAAGCTCTCTTTGATGTTTGTGGACTATAAGTTGTAGAAACTGCCACTACTGTCACTGTTTCAGTAATCAAGACCTGTGCTCTGAATTTTCTGTGGTCTAGTTTGCATTGGCTTGTGCTGGGCTATTCTCCTCTCTCACTCTGGTACAACATATTTTTCCTGGTCAATCTTCCAAGTTGTATTCTGCTAGAAAATTGTTTCAGTCTTTTGGTGGATCTACCTCTTTAGAATTTGTTTTGATTAATTATTTAAAGGTTTTCAGAGGTCTTTGGGGGAAAGTTCAAATAATCCCCTAACTTTACTCTGTCTTCTTGGTTCTGCTTCCCTGTAGTGATAATTTTTCTTCTGGACACTCATAGTTTTCTAATTTTAAGAGTGAATTAAAGAATTTAAAAAATAGCAGAAAGGAGTTGAAAAATGGAAAGAATTTGGAAATTGTGAAGTAACTCACAGTTAGGCAAGAAATGAAGAAATCTTTCAGTGTTCTATGAATTATCCAATTTATTGGCTCATATGTTTACACCAGATGCATTAGCATTAGAGGATGCCTCCTGGGAAATGATTTTTCTAGGTCTTTCTTAGATATGCATAAGAGAAATGAAAATTGTAAAGAAGAAAGCAAATCTGACAAAAAGAAGGGGAAATTCAGTCTGTGCTCACAATGTGCAAGGAAGATATATATGGATAAATTCAATATGACTGGGAGACATGGAACAGGAAATGGATTCAAATTCTACCTTAGATCAATGGCAGTTATGTTATGTTAAGAAAGCAACTGAATGTCTCTGGGAATCAGTTCTTTCCTCTATAAATTAAAGTATTAAGCTACAAAAACTTAAGATTTTTGAATTTTATGAACCTATGTTGGTTTTGACTGGTATTGGTGCTATTTCTCTAAATTCCTCTTCTGTGTAGCTAAGGGGCTACCATTTTTTAGCAGCTAATATTTGAAAGAAAAGAGTTGGTTTAATTGAGCTAATGCTCTTCAGTTTAATATCTATTCCTGCCATAAAGTATCTGATCTTCTATTCAGTATAATTCTTCCTAGGTGGGAACATCCACCAAAGTGAAAACAAATAATCTGTTTAAGACTTCAGAGTATCATTTTGCAATTCCTTCTTTTGCATAACATAGAGTAGTGCCTAGTTTCTTCAAAGAATATTCTAATATATACATACACTTTCCTCATAGAGACAATTTTGCTTACCCTTGTTTACAATAACATTATATTTAATAATAATGGTGATGCTCTTATTAGCAGTAATCGTGAGTTGCAGAACAGAAAGAAAAACATGCTGCCTTCCTGGTGAGCATCCATAAAAGAAATCTGCTTCCTGTTTCTCATCAGAGAACTGCTGCTTACTAGTCAGATGAGGGAAGGAAAGCAGTGTGCGCACGATGATTAAATGTCACATCTGAAGCTTGTATATTTATCTTAATGTTGAATTGAAGGAATGTGGGGAAATTAAGTAATGACTCGCACAAATGCCTAAATTGGAAGCTAAATACTGATCTGTTGAATTGATGATCTTATGAATATGAATTCAGTACGCTCACCCAAACTTTAAGATTAAGTAATTTTTAAAGCCATATTTAACTAAATTATTTAAAGGAAAGGAAATACCTGTTCTACTCTTAACATGTTTATAACACAATAAATGCACTGTGGTTTGCATTTCTCCTACCAGAGGAGGTGCTTATTGAGTTTTCCTTAAGAAAATGTGTAGACACATGTGCGATTGACTGAAGGAAATGATGGAGATAAGTAGCTATACTAATCATCTATAACTGGATTCAAATACTTATCAATAACTAATTTGGTCTGGAAATAAGTGGGGAAAAGTAGAATTTCCTTTGTGGAAGGAATTATTCCCCATTTCTATTCTTTTTTTCAGTTCCTTGCAAAATGCTTCACTAATAGTAGAGACTTGCCAAGCACTTGTTGAAGATATTGCTAGAAGAAAAGCATTAGGTGGAGAAAAAATATGTTTTTCCTTAAGAAGTAATGAATAGAACAGCTTTTCAGGAATAGAGTGTTCATATTACTGAACAGGGAGATATAAGAAAAAGTGTGATAGAATGGGTCTGATTGTTGAGAGTCAGAGAAACTTGGAATTATTATTCAGAAATGGGAATACATTGAAGTTTGAGGGGAAGAAATTGTTTATGATTAAAATGATTATCACAGCTGAATAAAATGTTCCAATAAATTTTGATATGGGCATACCTGAAAATATAGGAAAGCATTTGGGAAATATTTAGCAAGACTTTCAGTGAACACAGTGTTTGAGAACTTGGAAAATAAGCAGCAACAACCAAAGGTCATGACTTTTCCAGGGAGCTCAGAAGAACAGAAATACAGACAGAAAAGGTTCTTTAGATAAATTCCATAACCCAGAACTGTACTTCTTCACCCGGATATATTTCTTCTGATTGTCATTAAAGCAACCTTTGTAGTTACATTTTAAATTGCTGGAAAACCAGACAAAAACCCATTCCATAGCCCTAGTAAGACAGGGATATAATAATATTAAGCACTGGGACTTTTTGGCTTGTATCTTCCCAGACTCTAGTAGGGCACCTAGTACATATTAAACAAAAGCATTGATTAAACTGGAAAACAGCCTATCATGCATAAAGGATCTAAAAAAAATAAAGTATTTCAAGATCCTATTATCAATAAAACTTATTCAATTATATTTTTTCTCCATAATTGCTGCCTAGTTAAGAGATTGTCATTTGTCTAACATATTCCAGCTTATTTCAGAGAGTTCCAGATATAGGTATAGCAGAGTGAGGTTATTTCTTTCTCTTTCCCATTTTGATAAGTTTCTTGCCATTGTTACAACTTTTCTTAAAGTTTCACCATGATATTTCTCATAGAGAGTAACCTGAAACTCTCATCGGAATAAATGATTATGCATATTAATTGTGTCAGGCTGACTTTGCTGTTTGTCTTTTAAATTAAAATATATATGTAAGTATATATATATATATATATATATGTATATGTATATGTATATATAAATATGTACATGTAGTGAAAGTGTTTATTATTCATTTTTACCAGACTTCGAGTGCCATGTTTTCTACCTTCTTTCCTCCTGTCTCTTCTTCTGAAAACGTTAAGTAGTTTGAGATAGTTTATATAATGTATATAGTAAATATACACATAGAGATAGATAGATTGATAGATATTTCCACAGTTGTGAAAGAAGAAACAGATTAAAAAAGACAGAAAGAATAAAATGAAAAAATGTTTCTCTCTGCATTCAGAGTCAATCAGTTTTTCTTAATCTGGATATGAATAACATTTTTCTTTGTGAATCCTTTGTATATGTCATCAGTCATTAAGCTGCTGAGAACTATGTTATTCAGAACTGATTATCCTACAAAGTTGTTGATGTGTATATGTTTTCCAGGTTCTTATCATTTCACTTTACATTAGTTTGTACAAATCTTTCCAGGATTTTCTGAAATCTTTCTATTCATCCTTTATTATTTCACAATAATATTTTATAACCTGCATATACCAGAGCTTGTTCAGTCATTCCTCAATTGAAGGGCACCTCCTCCATTTCTAATATTTTGTTACCACAAAAGGGATGGCTACAAATATTTTTCCACATCTGGATCTTTTTTCATTTTTTATAATCTCTTTGACATATAGACCTAGTAGTGGCATTGCTAAGTCAAACATATATGTATATGTGTGTATGTATATACACATATGCATACATTTCTATATATATATGTATGTATACACATGCACATATATGTGTGTGTGCAAACTTTTCAGCTCATTGCTTAAATTGTTCATCAATTTACAGTTGTAAAAATCTGAAGAAATTGTACATCACAACCAGAGATGGCTGGTGGGATGGAGCTGAGAAGGATTTTCTTGGGAAAGATATGCCACTTTGAATCCAAAGTGTATTGCAAATTGCACAAATTATTTTAAAATCTGGACTAAAATATTTATTATTGCAAGTGATTCAAGAAATATATTTTCTTCTTTGGACATTGCTTCTCATCATGGAATCCAGTTCTGAATGACCTGTTACAACATTTTATCTAGTTTCTCTTTTGCAGAACTCTGAATTCAAACAGAATATTTAGACCTATGAAGACATTTAAAGACATTATATTACATAGTTTTTAGTTAATAATATGCTTTAGTATGCACTGGACTGTCAGATTTAATCTCCAGAATTTAAGATATGTGGCAACAAACATTAAGGGAAATGAAATACTGCAAGCCCTAACATCAGAAGTTTTTCAATATTTTCTTTTGAAAGCACATTGGCATCAATCAGTTCTCCAGACACTGTTAAAAAATGAAGGAAAGCTAAATAAACATGGGAAAAGAATAACAAATAACAGTGGTATTCAAGAAAGTTTAAAAATTGCAACAAAACTCTTTCTTTTCAGTATTTAAAAAATACTGTTATTTTTTTTGTCTGCTTTTTATACAAGGAGGACAAACAAATACCTCTGTCAGGCAAAACTTGACTATTTTACATGGTAGCATTAAAGCTTTACATTTGTGAAAGTCCTAAAATATTTTAAAAGTGACATAAATGGTGGAGTTTTATTTTTCTAGTGTTCAAAGTCCATCACATTCTAACTATGGCCTATGACATCTCTCCCTTCATCTACTTTAAGGTCTACCCAAATTAGATTACTTTTTGTGCCCTCAGTATATTTCAGATTTTTTCAGTTCTGTGTTGTTCCTGATTTTTTTTCCCAAAGAGTTAGAATGTCTTCTGACAGTACATTTCTTCCTGGTGCCAGATCAATACTTTTAAAGACCCTCTGAGAAGCCTTCCTTCAATTCCACAGCTGGAAATGATTTCACTCTCTTATGATCACATCACCTTTTGTAATGATTTTGCATCCTTTTTTTCCTACTTAAATTGATTTTGATCTATGCACATCATACATTCCCCTCCTATTTTGTGTAGTCTCTCAGAGAATACACATTCTTATTTTCTTTTAATATCCCCCCCATAGTAGGATAGCATATCACATAAATTTACAGTATATCCCTGATACATATATGTGTTGTTTAATGAGGACTCAGGATCAAGTAGGAGGAACATTCAAGTATGAAGACAGTTGAAAAGAAAGGAGAACCAAAGGAAGAGGAAAACCAAAAAAGAGACTTGAGGAAAAAAAATGAGAAGAAATTCATGATTAAAATACCTTGGCAAAAGAAGGATGAATATTATTGTCAATTTTCTAGGAGGTTGGAAGTTGCTAGTCAGATAAGAAATATAGGAATCAGTAACACAATAACAGTGGGAGGATGTTGGAAAACAGGGTTAATATTGCAACAACCAGAGTCCATAAAATCTCTTTTTTTTCTATCTTGACTAAGCTTGCTCTACTTTCTAGAAAGTAAAAGTAATGGAGCCCAAAGAATGGCTCTCAATACTCAGATTTGCATCTATTGATGTTGAGTTGATTCTTCACTAATATTATTCAGTGGAGAGGTAGAAAAGGAATGTAAATAGATAACACAAGAGAAAGGACAGACAAGTGAATATTTGGAACTAAATTTGTATACATATACACACAGAAATACATATATTTATATATATATATATATATATATATATACATATATTTCTACAGATAGATATTTCTACCAATCAATCTATCTATTTATCACCTTTCTTTCTTTTTTCATGCATGTAAAGGAGAAAACCAGACCCACCAAAGAAGAATCATCTGTTATTTTCTCGAAGAATGATACTCCAACATCATAGGAGGTATTGTTAACTGAGAGATCATTTTGTAAGTGGGATATAAGAAAAATTGAGTCAAATTGGTGAACTCTACAGAGAATCACTAAGAAAGCTACTTTTTTTCACCTTTTAGTAGGACAAGTTTGATGATTTGCTAAAGAATGCATCAAAAATGTGATATTCTCCCTAATTTTGTCATACAAGAAAAATACTATAGGTTTTGTTGTTTCATGTAGACGTAAATATCAATATAAGAAGGAAGTTAGAAAACCTTGTTATAGCCCATGTATTCTCAAGGAAGAATAAATATGGAAACACTAAGAACACAGTACTATATACTATTCAACTTTCTTCCAAAATCAACAACAAATTGTTAATAATATTTACCTAATAATCTAACATCTCACTTTGTGTGATGTGTATTCTATATATCAATTTATAGTTATGCAAAACAGTTATTAAACTGTCCATAACTTTTGACAGAATGATCATGATACTCATCATAAGCAAACAAGGAAATAAAAAACAAGAAAACAGTTCCAATATATATTTTACCAATATATTTATAAAAGAATTCTTTGTGGAAAGAACTGGAAACACCAGATAAAAATGAAGTTTTTGTTAATCAATGCAATGAGAAACGAGCAATATCTCCCCCCATGTAACCTTTATATTAGTGACTCAAGGAATATAAATGAAAAAAAATCTCAAAGGCAATTTATTAGAACTTGAATCAATGGAAAAAACTTTTTTGAATTTAATTTGTTTTGTTTGCAACAGTCATTTTTGTGTCTTAATTTTTTCCCTCCCTCCAGACATGACATGAAAATTTTTATAGGTTCTACACGTAGATTCTTATTTAACACATTTTCACATTAGTCATGCTGAAGAACTAAAATGAATACGAGAAACCATGAGAAAAATAAAAGAAAACAAAGTGAAACATAAGAAAAAAGAATCTGCTTCAATCTGTATTCCTTAGGTCTTTGCATTGCAGTGAAAGGTTTAGTCTGTTAGAAAAAGTCCTCACATACTGTGGCTGTTATTTGTATAATGTTCTCCTGATTTTGTTCATCTCATTCAGTGTCAGTCTTTCCAGGTTTTTCTGAAGTTTGACTGGTTGTCATTTCTTATAGAACAATAATATTCCATTACATTCATGTATCACAATTTGTTCAGTCATTCCCCAATTGATGGGCATTCCCTCCATTTTCAGTTCTTGGCCACCAAAAAAAAAGGAGCTGCTATAGCTATTTTTGTACATGTGGGACTTCCCCCCCCATTTTTATGATCTCTTTGGGATATAGACCTAGAAGGGATATTGTGGGATCAAATGGTATTCATCAAAGGGTATTCATAATTTTGTAGCCCTTTGGACATTGTTCCAAATTGTTCTCCAGAATGGCTGGATCAACTCACAGCTCCACCAACAATGAATTAGTTTTCCAACTCTTCCACATTTTCTCCAAACATTTATCATCTCTGTATTTTGTTTTGCTGGTTTTAAGTTTTTATCTTACGTATTTTATTTTATTAGTTGTAAAATTAATTTATTTGTTTTTGGTTTTCTGCAATCACTTTCATAACTTTTAAATTTTCTTCCTTTCTCTTTCTCCTCCCTGCCTGAGACTGCATGCAAACTTATATGATTTCTACACATATATTATTAATAACCCCATTTTTTATATTAGTCATGCTGCATAGAAGAATTACAATGAATGAGAAAAACCATGGGAAAAACAAAACCAAAGCAAAACATAAAGCAAGAGAAGACAGTCTATTTCATTCTGCTATCTGATTTCATAGTTCTTTCTCTGGATGTGGATGGCATTTTTCACCAAGAGTTCTTTGGGAATGTTTCAGGTTTTTGTGTTGTTGTGAAGGGCTAAGTGTGTGAATGGGTGGGGAAGGAGGGATGGGGAGAAGCTGGAACTTAAAGTTTTAGGACCAACTGTTGAGTATTGTTCTTGCTACTAGGAAATAAGAAATACAGGTAATGGGGAATAGAAAGTTATCTGGCCCTACAGGACAAAAGAGAAGATGGGGTAAGGGAAGGAAGGGATGATAGAAGAGAGGGCAGATTGGTGATATGGGTAATTAGAATGTCC
>JAQQSK010000427.1:0-19717 GCA_028658325.1 Potorous gilbertii
TGTTGAGTATTGTTCTTGCTACTAGGAAATAAGGAATACAGGTAATGGGGAATAGAAAGTTATCTGGCCCTACAGGACAAAAGAGAAGATGGGGTAAGGGAAGGGAGGGATGATAGAAGAGAGGGCAGGTTGATGATATGGGTAATTAGAATGTCCAGTGTATTGGGGAGGGGCGAGGGGACAAATGGGGAGAAAATTTTGGAACCCAAAATCTTGTGAAAATGAATGTAAAAAGTTAAATAAATTTATTTTAAAAAAAATGAAATAAGAAGTTTTGTCTCTTCTTTGCCTATATTTGAGCTTTTAATTTGTCAGTGCTAGATGCTATCTCTCCATTATCATTTATCCAATTTTAGATTTTACAAAGGGATATTTATTCAAAAATATACACACATTTGCCATAGAATCAATGACATACTCTTCTTTCTATACCTAATACTTTGAGTAGAGTGGGCTCAAACTTAAATTGTATTTATGAAGTTTCTTCCTTTCATTAAGTTTATTTCAAAGTATAGCATAGCCAAAGGACTAGTTGTTTTCTTGTTTGCAAGACACAGCAATTCAGTTGCCATGCCCAATTGCCGGACTTACTCAAGCAGATCACTCCTCATGAATGACTCCTTCCAAAACTTGGGCACCAGAAAACATAGTTCCTCAATTTTTGGGGATACTGCCAATTTCTCAAAGCTTGTAAGGCTAGTGCCTAGTCTATTATATCTCTTATTCATCTAAGAAACATAAAGAATGGCAAAAATAAAAAAGAAAATGAACAACATCGTATATTCAAGGCAATATACAAGTTTAAGCAGGAAGAGAAGGGCCAAAGAAGCTCTTTGCCTTTTGTATACACATTTTAGTTCCCATTTAGCATCCATTTAAAAACTTTTATTTGACTATGAGAAGCATAAAAAAAGAGGTTTGAACTCTGACCTTTCTGACTCCAATGTCAGTGATCTATTCACTATACCCCCAAGCTATAACTTAAAGGCAAAAAAAAACTTAGTAGAAAAATAAAGGTGTGAAAATGATATAGGATTTTCAAAGCTAAGCAAAATCTCCAGAATGAAGGAAATTAAATTTGAAAAATACTATTCTTGAAGAGGCATTGCACATATCACAATTATCTCCAGCATGGTTTAGAATAATAATAAGAAATATGGATGAAAATCTAGTGTTAGATTGGAAATAAAACACTAAATAACAAATCTGAGAAGATGTGGATGACAAATAATAAGAAACAGGAGATGGTAGGAAATTTGTATGACATAACAAGCTCTGTCTTGACTCAGGAAGATGAAAAATTCAACAGGAAAGTAAAAATGGTTGAAGTGAGAGAAATCAGCATGGCTTTTAAATACAAAAGAAAGTAAAATGGATTAGAAAACAGACCCTAATAATTTATACCTTATAAGAGGAAATATATAGAAAGCAAAGAAGTTTCTATATCTGCAAAGCAAAGGACTAGAAATAAATTCATTTTGGTTCAACTAAATTTAAAACAAAAATAGAATTCAGAATCATGATTTTAGATAAGACAATCAGAAATATAAATACCAATTAAAGACAGATAAATCATATTTTGATTAAAGACAGTACAGAAAATGATGTAATACTAGTAGTACTATTAATTATATGTACACATATATGTATATGTCTATGTATGTACATGTATATATGTATATAAACACACATGTATATGTACATATATACATATACAAACATATGAATATATGTGTATATATCTGGAATATTACCTATGATTGAAGCTAAATTCAGTTACCTATAGTTTACATACTCCAATTCTTTTTCTTTTATTAAAATTAAAACATTTCCTTTTATATTTCTTCATCTCTCCTTTTGTCCCTGATCTTTAAAAGCTCAGCAATCTTATCTTCAAGTGCTGTCAGAACCTGTAAGTCCTGATACCTTAAATTCATCAATGACAGGCAAGTGTTTGCTTATTGTCTTCCTATTTACCTTGGAGTTCAACTCCTTGTCAGTCATTTTTATTCTTTTCTTTCAAGTCCAAAGATCCTTCTACTTGACAGAGAAAAAAGAAGCAAAATTAACCTTAAATAGCCCTATCTCTTCTGCAACTTAGACTACCATCAAGCTATCTACTCCAAGATTGGACCCAGAATATCTGAATTGTGAACATCCCTATAGAAACTTCACCTTATGGGTATCCCATAAAGATAGAGCTACAGAAAGTGTGTAAATGGTCTCAGGGAAGAACCTCTGGTGTAGGGTCCAATGTAAATCCCATCTTGTTTGATTTTGAGGATAACTCTTAAAGACCATAGAGGTGAATGTGGAGCACACAATAGATTTGTTTAGAATGAGAATAATTATTAGAATTAGAATGAGAACCCTAGTCCTGAAGAGATCTGAATAGTGAGTACTGAGCACTCTGATATTGGTGAGACTTATCTGTAATTCCAGAAATGATACAGTTGTCAAACCACAGTGGATAGAAAAGGGAATAAAGCAAACCAGTGACCAATGGACCAAACAGAATGTGAGAGAATATTGTTGGTCTGTCATAAGTTTGGCTAATCATTTTGTCATTCATTCCAAATTTAATGCCCAAAGACTATGACTGAGAATTCAGAGCATCTTTATTAACTGATAAAGACATGGGCATGGGAAATATAGGGTTGAGTAAAATTCCATTGTTATAAATCACTGTGTTTGGGAAGCCATACCTATGAATGCTTTCATAACCAAAGACCTCAAAGCTTTCATTTTTAGAAGTCATTTAATCCTATAAATTGATTCTTTCATAGTACCCATCTTTAGTCTGAAGAACAGAATATGGGTATTGATTTGTTTATTTGTTTTTTAAATCTGATGAGTTGCCATAAGGTTGAGTGCTAATTCAGAAGGCAGATTTAGAGGCAGTGTGGTATAACGAGTAATACACCAATCTTAAATTAGGAAGATTTGGACTCAAATCTTATCTCGGGCAATTAATGGCTCTGTGATCTTGGGCAAGTTACTTAACCTTAGTCAGCCCCTTTCCTCATGCATAAATTTGGATGAACCTAATAAATCTACCCCACAATAATTGGTATTTATATAATATTTTAAAGGTTTATTTGTATTTGAGGTTCTCGGCACCAATTGAGGTGTTACTTTTGTTATTATCTACACTTTGAAGATGAAGCAAGTAAGACTGAGAGGGCTTGACTTTCCTGAAGAAATTAAGCTTTCATGGTCTGAAAGGAGATTTGAACTCAGGTATTCTTAAAAAAAAATCCAGGGAAATAGCCACTCCTTCATGCTGTCTCTCAAGGCTGTCATGAGCATGAAATAAGATAACGTGCACAAAAGGACTTAATAAACTTTAAATTTACTTGAAATTATCAGTTGTTATTAATGTTGTTGGTAAAGGGGTTAATCCTTTTACAAAGTTGAAATATAGAATAAATGAGAAAAAAATGTACATCTTAAAAATAGCTTCTTTGGTAAATGTGAGAGAGATAAAAATTGGCAGTGTGAAATGTGAGATTTCCCTAAATTCTCTAACTTTTCTTCCAAATTCCTTCCACCTCCTCACATTAAATGAAATCTGGCTTCCAACACATCCCTCAAAACATCCTGCAATGAGTATTACTCCAACCAACTCCTTACTGGGTAAGTTAATGAGGTCAGTGTAATTTTTCTTTTCAGACCTCTGCCCTCTCATGAAATAACTTAACGTGCATTAAAGTTATTCAGATTGTAATTAAAATAAAGGCAGAAACCAGTTCTTAATTTTTATTTCCTCCCCTTTGTTGCAGTGCCATGCACATAGTAAACATTTCTTAAATAAAGATGTGCTAAGTCTAACTATATTTGGATTCTTGCTGTTAAAAAAACAACTTAATTTCCATCATGTTGAACTAGGGGAATAATATTTCTCCAAAGAAACTATTTCAAAACTTTTCCTACTCCTCTCAAGCTCCTTCATATCCAGTTGCTATGATTATTGGTCTATGTAATTTTTCTTACTTTCCATTCTTTGGAGATTGGCAAGGGCTCAATAGGTAAAGTATCAGGAGTAGAGTCAAGAAAAGTCATCTCCCTATGTTCAAATCTGGCTTCAGATATTTACTAGCTGTGTGACCCTGGGCAAGTCATTTAACACTACCTCAGTTGCCTTGTCTACAAAATGACCTCAAGAAAGAAATCACTCCAGTATTTTTGCCAAGGAAACCCTGATGGAGGCACAGAGTCAGATTCAATTGAAATGACTTAATAACAACAAAAAATTGAGAATGGTATACTGGAAGGCTCTAAACTTGAAATTAGAAGACTGAGTTCAAATCCCAGCTCTGTTCATCACTAGCTATATGACCTTGAGGCAATCTCAAACTTTCTCCTCATTCATAAAGGCCAGGGGGTTAAATAAAATGAATCATAGAATCTTTCTAAATTCTGTGAGCCTATGTGTATAGTTGAAACTGATTAAATCCTTCCTCATAAAGGGGATGGAACACTGATACCAATGATTAGAGACAATCATCTCACAAATATATATGCCTGTTTGTTTATTTGTTTGTTTTTTTCCAGGGAATAGGTTGGTTAATTGATTGATTGTTACCTTTCATTCTCTGAAGAGGATCAAAATTACATCACTATTTGAAAGTCGTTATAATGTGTATGTATGACTGTTGCTAATTGCACCAATACAAGCTCAGGAATGCTCTACCAGAGGTGAGGCGCAAATAGTCCATATAAATATTTGAGGTGGATTCTTTAAATTTGCATAACATATATTTCTTTTGAGCTTCATTTGATTCTGCTTTGTTCATAGAGCACAGCAACTCCTTTGATACAGGTATGTCATACTGAGTGGTCCTTTGTTAGAGTCTCCCATTTAACACAATCAATTCCAAAGTTATTTAGAGGGAAAGAGTCCTTGTAAGTGTCCTTCTATCAATTCTGACCACTAGGTGAGTGCTTGCCTTGTGTGAGTTCTCTGAAGTTCTTCTAAATTCCCTTCCAAACAACTTAAAAACCTCCTTAGACTTGATCTAGGAGCAAGGAAGCAGCTTACCAGCACAATACAAAAGGTCTGTCTCACTGGGGAAGGAGACAAGCAAGGTTTGAGAGGAGGAATAGCCAAACTTACATCAAAGGACCTGCAGCAAAGCTTCAAACTAGGGGTAACACATCATTGAGGTCCTACCCTCCTACAAGCCAGCAAGTCCCTAGGAAATTGAAATGTCCATGCAGGAAAGCAAGGCCTCACCTTAATGGTCTCATCCCCAGCACAGGCCACTAGCCAGTCAAAACCTATTGATGACCAGCAGGGATAGCCAACAGTGAGATCACACTGCTAGGGCCAGTCAACAGTCAGACCACAGTCCTGGGGTCCTTCAGCAAAGAGGTCCTGCTTCCATAGCAACCCAGCAATAGGGACCTGTAGTTGAGACAAGCCAAAAACTAAGCTCCTCACCCATGGGAGGCCAAACAGTAAGGTCCACTATCCAGTACAATTGATAAGGGAAGTCTATCTCTCAATGCAAGCAAGCAGCTAAGCCCTGAAACCCAGTGAAAAAACACCAGGAAGATCCTAAGCTCCAGCACAAAAATCTTAGGACAGGGTGGTACCAAAACCTAACTCTTACATAAAAACACCAAATCATAAAATAGCAGAAAAATGAGCAAAAACAAGAACTTGCTTATAAAAAGATACTATAGTGAAAGAAAAGATAAAAGCATACACTTAGAAGAGGACAACAATGTCAAAATGGATATATATTAAACCTCAAAGAAAAATGGAATTTCTTCACAGACCCAAAAAGATTTTAAACAGCTAACTAGAAAAATAGAAAACAAAAATAGTAAAAGAAACAGGAGTAGTATATGAAAACCATGAAAAAAATCAACAGCATGAAAAATAAGATATGTAAAAATTTACTTAAATACCTCCCATAAGGTGGAGCCAAGACAGTGGAGTAACAGCACAGACTTACCAGCACTCTCACCCCAAACTCAGCCAAATACCTGTAAAAATGACTCTAAACAAATTGTGGAGCAGCAGAGCCCGCAGAATGATAGAGTAAAGGAAATCTCCATCCCAAGACAGCCTGGAAAGTCATCAGGAAGTGTGTAGTGCATCATGCAGGGAGCAGAGTCCAATCCAGTGTGGGTTATGCCAGCACAGACAGGACCTGAATAGGCCTTGCTGGGACTGAATCTCAGACACTAGTGGAGATTTCCAGTCTTCATTACCTCAAAATGCCAAGGACAAAATGGAAGGTCAATAAAAAAACAGTGGGGCCTGGATGAAAGAGTAGAGGGGTCAGGCCCTACTCCCAGGGCAGTGGAAAGGGTGGAGGAGTCCAAGAATGAGTCCACAGAAGAGCTCATTCCAGGCTGGAGTTCTAGGCCCACAGATTGTGCAGGACTTGAGCAGCTGACAGTACATTCCACACCCACACTGGAAGCAGAGAACTACCTTGACAAAGAGCTCAAAATCAAGTAAATAGCTGGGAAAATGAGCAAAAACTGAAAAAGAATCATAGTATAGAATCTTACTTTGGTGACAAGGAAGACTAAAATATGAAAACAGAAGCAAACAAAGGCAAAGCTCCAATGTCCAAAGACTCTAAGAAAAATATATATTGGTCTGAGGCCATGGAAGAGCTTAAAAAGGATTTTGAAAATCAAGTAAGATAAATAGAAGAAAAATTGGGAAAATTGGAGTGATGGAAGAAAATCATGAAACCTGAGTCAATTGCTTCCTAGAGGAGACCCAAAAAAATACTGAAGAAAATAAGACTTTAGTGGGGGTGGAGCAAAGATAGCAGAGTAGAAAGATGAACCTGCTTTAGCTTTCCTCCCATAACCTATTAAATAGCTATAAAAGGTATTCTAAACAAATTCTATAGCACCATAAGCCACAAAACAATAGAGTAAAAGAGATTTCATGCCCAAGACATCCTGGAAGGCTGGCAGGAAAGGTCTATCACACCAGGGTCAGAGCAGAGTGCAGCCCAGCCTTGGCATACTGCACATCACAGACAGGACTGGCACATGCCTCAGGGTGTGGAATCATGAGTGGCAGCTGCAGTTCCCAGATTTCTCAACTCACAAATGCCAAAGACAGCTTCAAAGTTTCAAACCTCTTTCACCTGGGTGGAAAGGGAGTGGGTCTGCCCAAGCCTGGGCTCCAGGGCAGCAGTAGCCACTATGGTAGCAGCATCCATTTTTGGAGCCCTCTACCTAAAAAACCCTGGGGGAATTGAATAGCTTCTCTGAGTCTCAGTCCTGAGTGGTGGTCCTGGGGTGAGAAGGAGTGATGGCATGGCAGTGTTAGTTGGGATTAGGGAGAGCAAATACTACTTTCAGATCCTGGGCAGAAAACCTTGTGACTGGTCCCAGACCAGAGTGCAACCAGTAGAGGAGCAAACATGTCTCCCTTGATTGTGCCACCTTGAAGGAACTGAGAACTTACAGGTCTCTAAAATATACCTTCCACTTGACAAATGACTCAAAAGTCAAGTAACTGGCTGGGAAAATGCCCAAGAAAGAGAGAAAAATAAGACCGTAGAAGGTCACTTTCTTGGTTAAAAAATATTTTCTTCCATCCTCTCAGATGAGGAATAACAAAGCATATCATCAGACGAAGACAACCAAGTCAAGGCTTCTACACCCAAAAACTCCAAAAAATATATACAATGGTATCAGGCTATGGAAGAGCTCAAAAAGGATTTTGAAAATCAAGTAAGAGGGTAGAAGAAAAATTAGAAAGAGAAATGAGGGCAATGCAATAAAATCACATAAAGTAAGTCAACAGCTTGCTAAAAGAGACCCTAAAAATGGTAAGGAAAAAAATACCTATAAAAAAAGACTAACCCAAATGGCAAAAGAGGTCCAAAAAACACCAATGAAGAGAAGCATGCTTTGAAAAGCAGAATTACCCAAAAGGAAAAGAAAGTTCAAAAGCTCTCTGAAGAAAATAGTTCATTAAAAATTAGAATGGAGCAGATGGAAGCTAATGACTTCATAAGAAACCAAGAAATTACAAAACAAAACCCAAAGAATGAAAAAAATGGAAGACAGTATGAAATATCTCATTGGAAAAATGACTGACCTTAAAAATAAATTCAAGAGGGATAATTTAAAAATTATGGGACTACCTGAAAACCATGATCATAAAAAGAGCCTAGACATCATCTTCCAAGGAATTATCAAGGAAAATTTCCCTGATATTCTAGAACCCGAGGGTAAAGTGAAATGGGAAGAATTCACCAAACACCTCCTGAAAGAAACCCCAAAAGAAAAACTCCTAGTAATACTGTAGCCAAATTCCAAATTTCCCAGGTCAAGGAGAAAATATCACAAGCAGCCAAAAGAAACAATTCAAGTATTGTGGAAATACAATCCGTATAATGCCGAATTTAGCCATTTCTACACTAAGGATTGAAGGGTTTGAAATACGATATTCCAGAGGTCAAAAGAGATAGGATTAAAACTAAGAAACTCCTACCCAGCAAAACTGACAATAATACTTCAGAAAAAAATGGAATTTCAATGAAATAGAGGACTTCCAAATATTCTTGTTGAAAAGACCAGAGCTGAATAGAAAATTTGAATTTCAAATGCGAGATTCAACAGAAACATGAAAAAGTAAACAGGAAAATTCAACAGAAACATAAAAAGGTAAACAGGAAAGAGAAGCCTTAAGAAATTCATTAAAGTTGAACTGTTTACATTCCTACATGCAAAGATTTTATTTGTAACTCATGAGATCTTTTTCATTTTTAGGGTAGTTAGAGGGTATACATACATACATACATATACACACATATGCAGCTGTGTATGGTTATGTAAGTATGTATACATATACATATATGTTGGTTTGTATATGTACATGTGCGTATGTGTGTATGTATACATATGAAGGGAGAATAGCTAAAAAATTTACTCTAGAATGGAATATACTAGGAGTAAGAGAAAGGGAGAGGTAGGATATAGTAAATCATCTCACATACAAGAGGAAAGAAAGAGCTTCAGCAATGGAGGTGAAAATGGGGGAGGTGAAAAGAAATAATTGAGCCTTACTCTCATGGATTTGGCTTATATAGGGAATAACATACTCAATAGGATATGGAAATCTATTTTACCCTGCAGGAATCAAGGGGGAAGGGAATAGAAGAGGGAAAATAACAGAATGTACTCCAAATTGGGGAAAGGGATAATCAGAAGCAAACACTATTTTGGGAGAAAATGTCAAGGGAGAGAATGGAATAAATGAAGGGCACGACAGGACAGAAGGAAGTATGGTTATTCTTTTACAACATAAATGGTTATGAAAGCACTTGGCATTGTTATACATGCATGGCCTATATTTAATTACCTGCTTTCTCAGTGAGGGTGGATTGGAAGGAAGGGAGAGAATATGAAACTCAAAGCTTTAAGAAGGAACGTTAATTTTTTTTTTAGCATGCAACTGGAAATTAAACTATACAGGCAATGGAGTATAAAAATATATTTTTCTCTATAGGAAAATAGAGGGGAAGGGGGATGGAAGAAGAATGGTTAATAGAAGGGAGGACAGACTGGAGGAAGGGTTGGATGCAGCGCATGCTGTCCTAAGGTGGGGGGGGAGGGAAGACGGGGAGAAAATTTTGAATTCAAATTATTACGGAAGTAAACGATAAGAACTGGAAAATAAATAAATTATGTATTAATTAAAAAAAAGAATGCAGCCACTTTAGGAGGATTACCCTAGAAAGCAAGGTCACAGCTGCTTTTGATGAATCTTGTCCTTCCAGTAAAAATAAAGAGGAGTGAATGTAAAAAAAAACAAGAAAAGAAAATGACACTTCAAAAATTTAGACTAACCCAAATGGCAAAAGAGATCCAAAAAGCCAATGAGAAGCATGCCCTAAAAAAATAAAATTGGTCAAATGAAAATGGAGGTCCAAAAGCTCATTGAATAAAATAATTCCTTAAAGATTAGAATGAAGCACATGGAAGCTAATCATTTTATGAAAAATCTAGAAATTATTAAACAAAGCCAAAGGAATGAAAAAAATAGCACAGAATGTGAAATATCTCATTAGCAAAACAATTGACCTGGAAAATAGTTCCAGGAGAGACAGCTTACAAATAATTGGACTGTCTGAAAGCCATAATCAAAAAAGAACCTAGACATCATCTTTCAAGAAATTATCTATGTAAACTGCCCAGATATTTCATAACTAGAGGCTAAAATAAATATTGAAAGAATCCAACCATCTCCTACTGAAAGAGATCCTGAAAGGAAAACTCCTAGAAACATTGTAGCCAAATTCCCTAGCTCACATGTCATGGAGAAATTATTGCAAGCAATCAGAAAGAAACAATTCAAGTACTGTGGATACATAACCAGGAAAACATAGGATCTATCACTTTCTACATTAAGGGTTTGGAGGGCTTGGAATAAGATATTCCAGAGGATAAAGGATCTTGAATTAAATCCAAGAATCACCTACCTAGCAAAACTGAGAAAATACTTCAGGGGAAAAGTGGTCATTCAATGAAATACAGGACTTTCAAGTATTCTTGATGAAAAGACCAGACCTGAAAAGAAAATCTGACTTTCAAACAGAAGAATCAAGAGAAGCATAAAAGGTAAACAGGAAAGAGAAATCATAAAGGACTTAGTAAATTTGAACTCTTCATATTTGTAACTCCTGAGAATTTTCTCTTATTAGGGTACTTGCAAGGATTATATACATATAGACAGAGGACACAGGGTGAGTCAAATAGTGAGGTATAATATCTAAAAAATAAAATTAAGGGTTGAGAAAGGAATATATTAAGAGGAGAAAGGGAAAAATTGGGGCAAATAATCTCACATAAAAGAGGCAAGGAAAGGCTTTTTCAAAGGAGGGGTAGAGGTGGGAGGTGGGAGGGAAAGAGTGAACCTTATTCTCATTTATTTGGCATGAGGAGGGAATAACATGCACACTCAATTTGTTACAAATCTCTATCTTACATTACAGGAAAATAAGCGGGAAAGCAATAAGTAGGAGATGCTGCAGAAATGATAGAAGGGAGGACAAATGAGAGGAGGGGTAGTTAGAAGTAAACACATATGATGAGGGATAGGGTAAAAAAAGATAATAGAATAAATTGGGCACAAGATAGGAATGAGGGAAATATATTTAGTCTTTCACAAAACGACCATTATGGAAGTGTTAAACATATAGATAACCTATATTGAATCATTTACCTTCTCAGTGAGGATGGGTGGGGAGGGAGGAAGGGAGAGAAGTTGAAAGTCAAGTTTTTAAAAACAAATGTTAAAAATTGCTTTTATGTACAGCTGAGAAATAAGATATACAGGCGAATAGATATAGAAATCTGCTTTGTGCTACAAGAAAATAGAGGGGATTGGGATAAAAGAAAGGTGGGGCATGATCGAATGAAGGGTAGATTGGGGGAAGTGGTTATCAGAATGCAAGCTGTTTTGGGGTGGACAGAGGGGAGAGATGGGGAGAAAATTTGGAGTTCAAAATCTTATGGAAGTGAATTTTGAAATCTAAAAATAAGTAAATTAATTTTATAAAGAAAATAACTTCCTAAGAATAGAATTCTCAGAATAGAAAAGGAAGTACAAAAGTTCATTGAAGAAAAGAAGTGTTTAAAAATTAAAATGAGCAATTCAAGCCAATGACTCCATGAGATATCAAGATACAATTCTTTTAACAAATTAAAAAAAAAAGAAGAAAATTTGAAAATTCTTATTGGAAAAAATGACTTCTCAAAAATAGTTCCAGGAGAGGTAATTGAAGAATTAAATCATGAAAGCCAGGATGAGAATAAGAGCTTGGACAACATCTTTCAAGAAATTAACAAAGAAAAATGCCCTGGAATACTAGAACCAGAAAGCAAAGTAGAAATTTAAAGAATTCGCCAATCACCAAACTCCAAGGAAGTTCGTAGCAAAATTTTAGAGCTCACAGATGAAGGAAAAAGTACTGAAAGCAACTAAAAAGAAAAGGAAATTCCAACATTATGGAGCTACAATCAGAGTTACATAGGATTTGGCAGCTTCCACATTAAAGGACAGGAGGGCTTATAAAATGATACACTGGATGGCAAAATAGTTAAGATTACAACTAAGAATCACCTCCCCAGGAAAACTAAATATAAACTTTCAGGGGGAAAAATGGACATTTAACAAAATAGAGGGCTTTCAAAGACTTTCTAATTTAAAAAAAAATCATGTCTCAATAAAAAAATTTGACCTCCAAAGACAAGAGTCAAGAGAAACAAAAAAGGTAATAAATAAAAAAGAAAGAGAAAACATAAGAGATTCAATCAGGTTAACCTGTTTATACACTATATAGAAAGTAAGAACCTTGTAAAGATCTTTAAAGACAGAAAATGTATATGTAGAGATAGGGTGCAGAAATGAGGTCATTTTGATGGGATGATACCCCTAAAATAAAAGGAGAGAAATAAGATTGTATTGGAAGATGGAAGAAGGAGATAGAATGAAGTCAATATCTCAAATAAAAGAGGTAAAAAATAATTATTACAATGGAGAGCAATTATTACAGTGGAGGGTCTATGTCAGACAAAGCAGAAATCTTACTCTCATTAGAGTTGAAATAAGAAAAGACATACACATTTGGATAAACAAGTCTATCTTACTCTATATGGAAGTTAAAAGGGACAGGGAAAAGAAAAGAGAAGAACTGATAAAAGGGAGGCTAGATTAAGGGAGATGGCGACCAGAAGTGAAACACTTGTAAAGAGTGGAAGGTTAGGGGTATAAGAGAGAAAGAGAAAGGGATAAACAATGGGGAAAATGGCATGGAGAGAAATACACAGTTTTTCATCATAACTAGAAATGTGAATGGTATAAACTCATTCATAAAAGAGAAAACACACCAGAATGGATTAAACACCAGAATTCTACAATATGTTGTTTTTATGAAATACATCTGAAGCACAAAGAAACACATAGAAAAAAGGTAAGGGTCTGGACCAGTATTTATTATGATTCAGCTGAACCAAAGAAAGCAGGAGTAGAAATTAGGATTGCAAGGTATCAAGAGCAAAAATAGTTCTATCTAAAAAGAAGAAAAGGAAATGAAATTACATCTTGCTGAAAGGTACCCTAAACAATAAAGTAGTAACAATATTAAACATATGTGCACCAACTGGTATGGCATCTAAATTTTTGAAGGAGAAGGTGAACGAATTGCAAGAGAAAATAGACAATGAAATTCAATTTTGGGGGAACCTCAACTTTCCCTTCCAGAACTAGATAATTCTAAACAAAAAATAAGAAAGAAATGAAGAAGGTGAACAAAATTCTGGAAAAAGTTAGATACGATAGATCTCTGGAGAAAACAGAATGAAAATAGGAATATATCTTTTTTTTTTCAACATACATAACACCTACAAAAAAATGGGCCATTTATTAGAACTTAAAAACTTCACATCCAAATGTAGAAAAGCAGAAATAATAAATGCACCCTTTTCAGATCATATTCAATGAGAATTACATTCAATAACGAGCAATGGAAAGATAGATTAAAATCATTTTGAAATTAAGTAATCAGGTGCTTTAAAAAAAGTGGCTCAAAGAACAAATTATAGAAATAATCACTTTAGTGAAAGAAAATGACAATTAAATAGCATACCAAAATGAATGGGATACAAACAAATTTAGAATAATTTTATATCTCTAATTGTTTACATCAACAAAATAGAGAAAAGTCAGACAAGTGATTTAGGGATGCAACTAAAAAAACTCGTAAAGAACAAATTAAATATCTCCAGTGAAACACCAAATTAGAAATCCTGAAAATCAAGGGCAATTTGAACAAAACTGTAAGTAAGAAAACCATTGCAAGTATATATACATACATACATACGTATATATATATATATATATATATATATATATATATATATATACACACACATATATGTGTATGTATATGTGTATATATGTATGTGTGTATGTATACATATATATGCTAATTATGCATATAATTGAAAGTTAGAAAACCATTGGATTAGTAAATATAACTAGAAGTTGATCTTAAGAAAAAACATTAAAATAGAAAAAAACAGACTAATTTTAGGAAGAAAAGGAAAGAGAAAACCAAATTATTAGCATTAAAAAATAAACACTAGTATAATATTGAAACAATTACTAGGAGCTATTTGCCCAATTATTCTAAATGAAATGGATGAATATCTAAAATAAACTATTTAAATTAACAGAAATAAAGAAAAAAATGTGTAAACAATCTAATAGAGGAAAAATAAATTAAATAACCCATCAATGACCTTCCTAAGGAAAAAAAAAACAAGACCAAATAGATTCACAAGGGAATTACATTATATCAAACATTTAAAGAACAAACAATCCCAAAACTATATAAACTATTTGGAAAAATAGGTGAAGAAAAACTCTTAATAAATTCCTTTTATGACACAAATATGATGCTGATAACTAAAACAGGAAAAGCTAAAACAGAGAAAGAAAATTACAGACCAATTTCCCTAATGAATATTTATGCAAAAGTTTTAACAAAATGTTAGCAAAATGATTGTAGCAATGTGTCACAAAAATCATACACTTTGATGAGGTGAGATTTATACCAGGAATCCAAGGTTGGTGGAATATTGGGAAAACTATCAATGTAATTGACCATATCAATAGCAAAATCAACAGAAATCATATGATTATCACAACTGATGCAGAAAAAGTCTTTGACAAAACACAGCACCTTTTCCTATTAAAAACACTGGAGAGCATATGAATAAATGAAGCTTCCTTTAAAATGACAAGTAATACCTTTGTAAAACATTATTTGTAATGGGGAGAAGCGAGAAGTCTCCGCAATTCAATCAGAAGTTAAACAAGAATGCTCATTATCATCTATATTATTCAATATCATATTAGAAATGCTAACTGTAGTAATAAGAGAAGAAAAAGAAATTTAAAGGAATTATAATAGGCATTGAAGAAGCAAAACTGTCACTTTTTGCTGATTTTATGATGACATATTTAGAGAATCCTACAGAATCAACTAAAAATCCACTTGAAATAATGAATAACTTTAGCAAAGTTGCAAGATACAAAACAAGTTGCAAGATACATAAATCATCAGCATATTTATACATTAGTAACAAAGTCAAGAGATAGAAACAGAAATTCCATTTAAATTAACAGAATAAAATATAAAACACTTAGGAATCTATCTTCCAAGAAAAACCCAGAAACTATATGAAGACAACCATAAAATGCTTTTCATACAAATAGAGTGAGATTTAAAACAACTGGAAAAATATGAATTGATTATGAGTAGGATGAAAAAATATAATAAAATTACCATTTTACATAAATTAATCCATTTATTTAATGCCATGCCAATCAAACCATCAAAAAACAAAACAAGGAATATGATAACAGAATTCATCTGGAAGAACAAAAGTTCAAGGATATCAAGGGAGTAAATAAAAAAATGTAAAGGAAAATGATCTAGCTGTATCAGATCACAAACTGTATTATAAAATAGTAATTATAAATGTCATCTGATACTGGCTAAGAAATAGATTGGTGAATCAATAGAATAGATAAGCACTTAATACACACAGTAGTAAATGACTTTAGTAATCTACTACTAAATATAGTCATATACCAAAGAACCAAAGATCCAAGCTTTTGGGATGAAAACTCATTATTTGACAAAAATTGCTGGGAAAACTGGAAAACAGTATGGCAAAAACTAAGTATGGGCCAACATCTCACACCATGTACCAAGATAAGGTCAACATGGATACATGATTTACACATATAGGGTGATACCATATGCAAATTAGGACAGCATGGAATAGTTCATCTGTCAGAATTGTGGATAAGGGATGAATTTAGGTCCCAAGTAAATATAGAGAGCATTACAAAATTAAAAATTTATCTATTTTGATTGTATAAAATTTAAATAGATTTTTGCACAAACACAACTTATGCAATCAAGATTAAAAGGAAAGCAGAAAACTGGGAGGGGGTCTATTAGCAATAAATGTCCCAGATAAAAGTCTCATTTCTGAAATATATAGCGAACTGGGACAAATTTATAAAAACATACAAGTTATTCCCCAATTGATAAATGGACAAAAGATATGAACAAACATATGGAAAGAAAAAAGCTCAAAATCACTACTGATTAGAAAATATAAATTAAAACAACTCATAGGTACCACCTGACACATATCAGATTGGGAAACAGGAAAATAAAAGAAAATGATGGATGTTGGAAAACTAGGACCATTTTGTAGAACATTTTGAAACTATGCCCAAAGATCTATAAAACTGTGCATACCCTTTGATCCAACAATACCACTGCTGGGTCTAGACCCCAAAGATAGCAAGAAAAAAAGAAGGAAAGAATATATTTGTACAAAAATATTCATAGCAACTCTTTTTCTCATAACTAAGAATTGGAAATCCATTGGGAATGGCTGAACAAGCTGTGTTATATGATTGCCATGGAATATTATTTTACTAAGAAATAATAAGAACAAGGATTTCAGAAAAACCTGGAAAGAATTAGATAAACTGATGCAATGTCAAGAGAACTTTGTTCAAAGTGAAAGTAATACAGTACAATGAAGAGCTGGGAATTACAGTTATTCTCAACAATACATTGATCTAAGACACTCCCAAAAGTCTAATGATGAAGCATATGATCTGTCTCCAGAGAAGGAGTAGATATTGTTTGAAAACATAGTGCAGCATGCTTTTTTTCACTTTCTTCCTTCTTTTTCATTTATTCTTCTTGTACATAATGACAAAAATAGAAATGTTTTACATGATTGCACATGTATAGTCTATATCTTATTGCTTACAGTGTTAGGGAAGGGGAAGGATAGAAGGGAGGAAGAGAATTTAAAACAAAACTTTAAAAAGTAGAAATGTTAAAAACTGTTTTAGCCTGTAATTGGGGGAAAATAAAATATATTTTTAAAATAATTACTTTTGGTGTGATAGCTGACATTGATGCTATCTTCATCCTTCTTGAAACTGTCTGACGATATCACTGAAAACATCATGCTGGAAAGCATGGGAGTAAGCACACAACCTTTCTTCACTCCATTGATGACTGAGAAAGCATGAGAGAATTGAACATTATCCAGAACCTGGGCAAGTATGCCCTCAAAAACTTGACGTTCAACACTGATGAACTTCTCCAGGCAACTAAATTTTCCATAATTTTCCATACTGACAGTATCAAAGACCTTGGTCAGAGCTATGAATGTTGTGTACACATTCTGTTCTGCTTCTGTCATTTCTCCTGGAGTTGTTGTGTAGCAAATACAGTATTTACCTTTCTTCAATCTTTTCTGAAGCCACACTGACTCTATGGTAGGTGACCCTCTGCCAGGTGAAGGATCAGCCTATTGAGGAAGTCTCTTGCCATTAGTGACCAAGAAAGAGTATCCCTTGTGATAGTCACAGAACAATCTCTTTCCTTTATCTTTAAAGAGGTGGATAAGGAAATTATAAAATGTCCCTAAGTAAGGGAGTGAGAGCTGAGTCAGGAGGAACACATTGTAAAGAGAGATTGAGAACCCACAATCTTATCTCCATTTGAGAAAATACATTTTTATCATGGTGGTGTGCCAGCCACATTGCTTTACTGCCCCCTTGTATAGACTTTGCTGTGCTACCAAGTAGAAAATCAAGTATGCTAACAATCTGATAACAAAAGTTCTAGTCTGAGGTCTATCAGGTACTGTATTTTGACTTTGGGTAAAAATGAACCAATATTATTCTTGATTTCCTCATGTGTAAGATGGGAATAATATTGGTGATACATTGCTCATAAATGTATTTTTAAGCTCAATAGTGGGAACGTATGACAACTGCTTTCTAAGCCATAAAATGGTCTATAAATATTAGCTAAAAAGTCCAAAACTGCCTATTTTTATGAGATCAAATATGTAAAAGTAATCTCCTTTAATTTTCCTCTTATCCAATCAATGAATAAACAAATATTTTTTAAAAGTCTGTTAGGTGCTAGGCACTGTGCTAAGTACTAAGAATACAAAAAAAAGGTAAAATATAATTTCTACCCTCAAGGAGTTTACAATCTAATGGACAAGAGATCATAAAAACATATATAAAAAACTAGCTACATACAGGAAAAATAGAAAATAATTAACAAAAGGAAAGCACTGGAATTAAGAGGATTGAGGAAGTTTCTTGTAGAAGATAGCATTTTATTTAAGACTTAAAGGAGGTCAGGTAGGTCAGTAGTCAGAGGAGAGGAAATAAATTGTCCCAGGAAGGGTCAACAGTCAGAGAAAAATGCCCTGAATCTAGACTGAAGTCACTTGTTTGAGGAACAGCCAAGAAGCTCAGTGTTAGAGGATTACAAGTACATGTCGGGGAGTAAAGAGTGAGAAGACTGGAAAGATTAGGAGTGAGCTATTTTTATGAAAGATTTTGAATGCTAAACAAAGCATTTGAATCTGATTCTGGAGGCAATTGGAAGCCATTTAATTTAACTTAGTAAGATGGTAACATTACCAGAACAGTGCTTTAGGAAAATCAATGTAGTGACTGAATAGAGAATGAATCATAGTGGGAAGAGACTTGATGCAGACATTTCTCATTTTAGCTTCATTGACCCTGTATTTCTTCTCATAGAAGCAAAATGCCCCTAATACTAAGTGAGTCTAGACCCTTGAGTAGTGACTTTTTTCTCTTCCAGCCAGTTTATCTTTCTTACCTTGATGTTTTAATTAATGAAACTTGTGAATCTCACAAGATATTTTGGTGTTTACAAGCTACAGTTTTCTTTTTTTAAATATTATACCTTAAACTCAAATTATTCTGGCTCTTAGTGATTGACCAACAATAGGTCCCAGCCCAAGCCTCTCCTTCATTGTTTCGATTCTGGTAGCTCAAAGTGAGTGTAAATATCAATTGTTTCGGTTTTGGCCCGAAACCCTGGAGATCTCCCACTCTCAGATTGATTTTTTTGACTAGGTAAAAAAAAAAACAACCCAGCATCTTGACCTTATTTCTTTCCTAGCCTAAATCACTGTATGGGCATTGCCTCAGACAAACTGAGACTTGGGAAAGACCTTAGTTTAAAAAGGCCAAGGTCTCTCACTGCATCTGGGGCCATTTCCAATCATTCTGATCTGTATCTTCCACTGCACTCAGATGGCTCCAGAGTAAAGAATGAGACTGGTGACTTTACACAGGTTTGCATCACTTAAATCTAATTCATTTGCAAACCATAGTATCACCTTCCTGATGCCACTGTCCCTTTTATGGTATATGAATATAATGGAGTACTATTGTGCCATAAGAAATGAACAAGAAGACTTCAGGGAGGCCTGGAAGGACTTATATGATCTGATGCTGAGCAAAAGGGGCAGAACCAGGAAAACTTTGTGCACAGCAATGACCACAGTGTGTGAGAGTTTTTTCTGGTAGACTAGGAACTTTGCAATAGCACAAGAACTTACTGAAAAAAAAACCCCAATGACAATTTTCTAAGGCAAAATGCCTTCCACACTCAGAGAAAGAAATATGGAAGTCATTCGCAGAATGTAGCAGATCATGTTTGTGTGTGTGTGGGTTTTAGTGTATTATGTTTTGATTTGTTATATGATTTCTTCCACTTATGTCAGTGCGACTAAATAACATCACTATAGTAAAATATGCTCAATAGGAAAGTATATGTTGAAC